>SKCR01001239.1:0-136454 GCA_019454045.1 Zanthoxylum bungeanum
ATGAACTCATAAACTCCATTATGGTATTCAACACTCAATCTATCTACAGAGCTAATCCAATTTCTATCAATTTCAGCCAAATATCTACATATACAAATATAATTATTAGAGATTATATTAAACTCATCAACATCACCAATTCATTAATTATTTATTTAAGCATACACATATTTAGTTAATTACTTAATTAATTACAAAACAAACTAATCTTTTGTATATGCATCATAATCAACTAACAACAAATTAACTAACTAACACAATGTATAAATTGTGAAATTATAATTATTAGACATTATTTTTTTTATAATTATTAGATATTATAAAAAATTATATATGTATTTATATATAACAAAATTATAAAATTATAATTATTAATTAATTAATTAATGACGAAAAAAAAAATCTTACATACTCACATATATGCATCATAATCAACTAACAACAAATTAACTAACTAACATAATATAAATAATGAAGATAATTACAAAAAATTAAAACCCTAATTTTTTAGAGAGATTAAACTTAAATTAATTGAGTGAGAGTGATTCAAATATAAGGAAAATTAAATAAAGAGGATGGAATAAAAATTACCTTGTGAAAAGTTGGAGTATTGTTAAAAAATTGTAGGAAAAATGGGCATAAATAAAATGCAGAGGAGAGAAAGGAGAGAAAGAGTGGAGGGGGAAGAAGTGTTGCTGGTTGTTGGGATTTTAATAACCTTTTAGCGTCAAAAATGATAAATTCGACCCAAAAATATTAACAAATTTGCGTCGAATTTTATTCGCGACATTAAAGGTAACTAAATTGTCGGTGGATTAGTCATAAACCTTTAGCATCGAAACTATTATCGACGCTAAAAGCTTGACATTTAGCATCGAAATTTATTTTCGACGCTAAAGGTAAAGCAGTTGTCTGTGGTGTTGTTAGAAACTTTTAGCGTCGAAAATAATATTGACGTAAAATATTACACTTTTAACGTCGATTTATCAATTCGACGCTAAATGTTTGTATTTCATTGTCGAAAAAACATTGTGATGCTAAAGATTTAACCTTTAACGTTGAATTGGAAAATCGACGCTAAAGTATTTATTAGCGTCGAAAATTTTTTCGACGCTAAAGTCCCATTTTCTTGTAGTGACCCCATCCGATGAGGAAAACCCCCATAATCTTACATATGTCACCCTTGTAGCTTATTGAAGGACCATCAAAGTTGCATCACCGAACTCGACATAAGATTAAAATTGCTTCCCAGTATAAGTCATTACTTACACTTGGTCCACAGATTTTCCCTGGCCGAGGCAGGCCTTATTCCTGGCACCCCTCCATGGGTCGGTAGGAAACCTATTAGTTACTAACTGACATTCTCTTTTATGTTTTCTCTATTTTTTTCATTGTTTTTTGTTTCTCATATGGCCCAATGACATCTTTTAACTTATGTTTTTCCTATGCAGTAATGACTCGCAAAAGATAGAGCCCATTCGACATCGATGCCCGTAGCAAGAGGCAGGCACAGAGCAGCCATCATGCCTAAAATTCCCGAGTTACTCCACCACTATCATCGCCTCAGAGACAACAAAAGAGGCATACACATTGGGTCAGAACCGAACCGGCCGAGCTTATCTTGGAGGAAGTAAGTCTAGTGGGAAGGCCCTGATGGCCCCCACTTCACAGAAGGCTGTTTCTCCCGAGTCTCTAGGGATGGACGACCTCCCTGAAAATTTAAGGCCCAAGATGGATCACCTTATCCCAAACATTAGTTTTATGGCAAATGAGGTGCCCTTGGAGTAGGCCCAGGTCATGGAGTCCATTCCCCAATGGAATGTCATTGCCCGAGTTGACAACGCCCTTTCATGAGGTAAGAAGTCTTCAACTGATCTCTTTCATATATCAATTAAATACATACATGGACCTGATCTTTATTTGTGCAGTTGGCCTATGTGATGGCCGCGAACATGGACCTGCTGACCTTAATGGTAGAGGAGGGGGTCAAGCTCAACGACTTCTGGCATAGCTGACCAGCAAAGAGTAGGATTTTGACAAGGCCTTGGCTTAGAAGATGGATGAGGTTGAATCGGTACGTCTGGAAAATAACGTGGCGAGGCCCAATCTAAGACGGCTTCCCGAGCCATTGAAGTGAAGAGGCTACATGCACAACTGGTTACTACTGAGGAGAAGCTGACCTCTCTCCAAGCCTAAACCGAAGAGCGCATTGAGGAGGCGCACATCAACTCTTTAATAGAGGGTTTGTGATAGTTGAAAAATTCCAAGGCCTAAGCTTGAGTGAGCTTTATCAACTGCTTGGGATGTCAAAGGGGGATGGCGACGTTGTAGAGGTCCCTAAGGCACCTCCGATGATCCAAGACCCCATCCTCATGTCCATCGTGCCTCCTCAAGTAGAAGATGCTCATGATTTGTATGTGCATCCTCCTTCTGAAGATGCTCTTGAGCTGCATGTGCTAGAAGAAGCTCCTACTCTCACTGATATTGTAACCAACCTCTCCACTAGTGGGGATATCGAGGAGGGTAATATTTTGTAATTATATCAAATTAATGAAATCTTTCATTTTTGCTTATCTTTTGTATTTCACACCCCAAAGCACACATTAAGTAAAGTCCCGATCCAGGGCAATTCTTTTTAACACTTAGAATATCTGTGATAACTCCAATCAAATAACAGGGCCAATTCTACCAACTAACCCGACAATGACCTTTCCTTCAATATGATAGGCAAATGAGCCCGACCACCTTAATTCCCCAATTTGCCTCACCGAGGCTTCACTTATACTTAGCTAAAATTTCAACAAAGGCTATGTCATGAGAAAACTGATTCCTTCAAATCTCTTAAGATCGACCTAAGCAAGCGCTACTTGGCACTTAGCCAAAATCTATGCGAAGAAACCCATCTTCCTTCCCTGAATAACTCATCAAACTTGGGTATAAAGAGAAAACTCCTCCCCGTGACGATCTCCAACCTCGAGCCATTTCATACTTGGCCACAAGGGAACAAACCCTTCCTATGTCATCAAACCAACAAGGCCTCGGGGGAAAACTTTCGACCTCGAGCCATGCTTGGCCACGAGGGAATATATCGCTCTTCGTGCCATCAACAAAGCAAGACCTCGGGGAAAACTTCCAACCCCGAGCCATTTCGTACTTGGCCACGAAGGAACATATATCTCTCTATGCCATCAACAAACCAAGGCCTCGGGGGGGGGGGGGGGAACCTACGACCTCGAGCCATTTCTTACCTGACCATGAGGGAATATATCCCTCCTCGTGCCATCAACAAAGCTGTAACATCCCATTAGAGGCATGATGCTACCGACATGAAACATGAATAACGCATCTTCATAAGCCTCAATCCTAACTGAAAATGGACATGACGCGCCCTAAAAATCGGATAACCTGGAACACAGCCCAGCACCACAACTATTTGTCATAAATATTAAGTACACTAAAATAACATTTGGTCCAAACCAAAGACATAACAAATCTCAATATTAAAACTCAAGGGCTCTGTGCTTATAAATACACGTATAAATTAGAAATTTATTTACATACAATTAACTACATGCGTTGCATGATCCAATAAACAAATAAAAAGACTATTATATACATAAACATTCCTCAAGTCTCTAGAATAAGTGACTGCAACTTGCGTAATCCCTTGCCTCGAGCATAAGCATCCTAAGCTTGATGGTTGACCAATCTGGTTGCCTACCTATAAAACTAGCAAACTGCAGTGGTGTGAGTTATAAAACTCAGTAAGTAATGACGCACACAAATCTTATACAATCATGGATAAGCCTTTTGTGTAGTTTATATATATATATATATATATATATTTAATCATATAAGTAAAATACATATGTTTGTTAAAATGCCTTTAATAATGTTATGATGGAAAACGTGGAAACTTATGAATGAATGGTCGTTGAAAAATGGTTCGCAGAAATGATATAAAACTTCAAACAAACGTCGTACTTATACTTTTTCTGAAAAATCTTCCAAAACTTCTTAATATTCTTTACATTTTTTATGCATAAAATCTTTTGAATATTACATATATGTATACCGATATAAAGACTGAGTATATGAGGCACATCTGATACGAATCAAAAACTTTATACACGAAATCCCTTCGAATGTTCAAATCCCAAAATACATACAAACATATATAAACTCATAAACATAACTTATACAGGTTTTCAAATCTTCTACCTAACAAACATACCATAGTCACTGATAGCTAACTGATCACACACACAAATCTAACATGAATATCGCAAGGTCATTCTTATCCACTCAACATAAACAGAAAACATAAAGCGATTATTATACAGTCAAATGACACTTGTTATCAAAAATTGAAAACATATTACAGATTCTTTGCAGGCAAACACATTCTATATCAGATATGATAATCACATCAAAAACTCCATGCAGTCAATCTTATCCATAATCAGAACCATAAATCAGAATGAAAATACCATAAGCCAACCTCGTTTGCTAGAAAATACGTAAATCAAAATGCAAATCCTTTTCAGAAAAATGTCTGTTCATTTACAGAAAAACATATTTATTATCAGAAACAACAAACATATTACAGATTATTTACAGGTAATCATATTCCATATCAGATACGGTTTACAAATCTCATACTGTCATCTCATACATCATCGGAATTCAGAATGCATTGTATTCATATTTTAAAACCCAACTTATTCAAGAATGAACCTTTCTGAAATTAGAAGTTCCAAAACTAGAATCATCAAACTAATTATGCGTGTATTACCAAAGTCGCGCGTAAAGACCGGACAATGTCCGAACATGACCATGTCGACAGAGGGTAGTGGGTCAGCCATTTTTAATGGTCAAGACCCCAAAACATTGCCACAAATGTTTTTAAAAATCAATGAACATGTCATACAAGTATCATGATGAATCACACATTAGAGTATATCCAACAAAACAAATAAAATAAGTACTCGAATACCTTTCTCAGAAATATTCAGAAAAATCATAAATCAAAAGTATCATCGAAAATAAAAATCGAAAGTACAAATAAACACATAAGTTAGAAGTATCATAAAATCAAAATATCAAAATATAGATTAAATATCATAAATAAAAAAAATAGAAGTATCCACAGTACATCGTAAAACTGATCTATGTGATCAAAATCAAATTTCAAAATCTATGTTTCACAAAAATCGTAACAGGCATCAAGGAGCCAACTCACTGTTCGAATCGCATGCACTGACTGAACATTGTCCGAAATAGAGCCATGTCGACAGAAGGTAATAGAACGACCATAGTCAAATGGGAAGAGCCCTAGAAAATGTAGAATACATATTGTGGCAGAATTATCTTGTATCAAAAGTGGGGTCAAAATATTTTATTTATTTGCAAAAAATTTCAAAACTGGCATGCAATTGTTTTATTCCAAAATACAAACAGTCAAGAACATCCATACACATATCAGGCTCATCACGTAACACTAATAAGATCCATCATATCATACATAGATATTGTTGGGGTTTTCTCAAAAGCGCAGACAGAAGCGCAGTTCGGGCGAAATCGTAACTTTAAAAACTTTTAAACTTACCAAATAAATTATTCAATATCCAATATAAATAATTCATTCATATTTGAACCAAACATATTAATTCGTTACCAAATAACAACATAAATAATTTAGAAACATCACAAAACTTTTACGAAAATATTTTCCCGCAAAATAGCAAAAAATGCGTTTTTATCAGAACCGACCACCCAACACACATGGGGGCTGCCCATGTCATCCCCAATAGTAATTGGGCAGTTCATGGGCTGCCCAAACAGTGACCAATTCACTATTTGGATAGCGTACACTCGGTAAGCCCGAAACTCACCCTGGTAATGCCGTTTTTTCACCGTTTTCACGTATTTCAACTCCGAAACAATTTCCGGAAATTGTTCCAATGCCCAAAACATATCCAGTATATTTATACAAAATAATTTTCATCACTAAAATCACAGAAATTACAGATCTGATTTGGTAACCAAAATTATCATTTTTCATGTTTTAAATCCAATTTTCTCAACATTAATCATATTAATACTTACACCAACCAAAGTCACCACAAATGAAGAACTCAAGAAAAATTCTAGGAGTTAAAGGAGTGGTCATAACACTCTAGAATGGAAACAATTCATCAAATGACAAAATTGAACTAATATTACACTAATATTATTCAATCTAACTTCACACATGCATCTAGCCTCCAAATCTATCCTCCAAATCAAAAAGCCCCAAAATACAAGAATGAAATAAACCCTAGAACTATTCTAGATACTCAAGAATAAGAAACAAACTTTCAAACTTTCGGTGAGTCATTCAGTATTTACCAAATAAATACATACATATCTATACGAGTCTCCCAAGACTCATGGTTCATTTGGGATAAACCATCGAATCAAGTCTCGATATACGACATGTACTGGTCTCAGCGGATTTTACTAACCGACCCGTGTCAGTAAATCTTGACCAGGAACTTTATTTGAGAATATACAACTTATATTGAAGCTTCCCAATGTCAATTATGAACTATGTTGTAACTGCGCACTACATTGTAAATCTCGGGGTCTTTGTCTAATATATACATATCACTAAATCAGATTTAGTTTCAATCTAATCTTAATTATATTGAATACGTATATAAAAACAAGATGTGGTTCCATTAAGTAAGTAATATTATGGAAAAATAAATTATTTGTATTCATGAATCGGACATAAATACAATCCAGTTTGGCACGTCGAGCACCAACCCTAACAGGTATCAGAATCTTTATATAGACACATCGTATTAAAAATCACATTTTACCAATTATAATGCATAACTGTATCAAACCACCCAATCTTGTGGCTATAACCAACCCAAAATCGTAGTGGTTGATACTGCTACACTTATGCATATATTTCGTATAGAGTCAAAGAAGCAAACAAACAAACTATACATCAAGTATTCATTGCGTGGATTACTTACTTGGTCTCGCGAACACTCGTGATCCTAGTCAAATATGTCAAAATAAAAGGTGGAAAATAATTAGAATCGTTTTCCATCTTAATTTCTGACTTAGCTATAACAAACATCTGGACCTACTCAAAATACTCAATTCAAGTTCGATTACAACGATTTCAGTCTCGTTACTTAGAAAATATGTAATATAATATATTCATAACACTAGTTTTCATGCTTCACGATTTACCGTTTATGTTTCATGTTTACAGTCCATGTTACATGATTTGCAGTTCATGATTTTCGAGATTTATAATTTAAGTTTCATGCTTCACCATATAATATTTACATGTTTACAAGTATAAGTAACTAAATTATTTTCAAAACACTATTAAAGTGTCATCCTCTCATGTATAGATGCTCGAGTATGCCCACGTTCATGTTCATGCTCATGCTTCCATACCTATGCGGTGATGGATTCCCGCTAAGTAGGTCTAAGAAAAGATATAGCTACTCGAGTATGCTCAGCTTCATATTGCCTAATTGTTCTTTAGAAACTCTCTTAAGCTTATTCGTGTTCATGTTCCCCTCCTTAAGCGGTGCTAAGTCTTGCTAAATAGGTTTCACGCTCCCAGGTTACGATATTGGTGATGTTTTCATGACATTCAATATATGGTGATGTATTGGAGACGTCCTTATCCCGATCATTGCATATGTATTTTTCAGAGCTCATGTGTTTTTCATGTTTATAGTTATAGTTTTTTGTTCAAGTTTATTAGCTACAGTTAATGTCTACAATTTATAGTTTATAATTCACATTTTAGTTCATGTCATAATTCTCAGTTCATCTTATATTTTTAAAGTCAGGGCTACGATCTGCAATCATGTTATCATGTTTGTAGTTATGATTCATGTTTATAAATTTCGATTCAGATTTTCAGTTTAGTTCATGTTTACAAAATATGTTATGTTCACAGCTGCTTCAAGTTTACATTCTCATATCATATTTATAGAATTAGTTCCTATTCAAGTTCTCAGTTCATGATTCAATCTTAGTTCATGTTGTAATTTTCAATCATGTTTACAAGTTCTCGCTATATAGTTTTTGATCATGTTCATAGTCTATGTATCACAGTAACAACCATGCTAATAGTTTTCAAATCAAGAGGATTGTTTCAATTCATGTTTATGGTTCTTAGGTCATGTTAGTAATTGTTAGTCTATGTACATGTGTTAATTCATGGTTCCAGTTTACTGACCATGCTTACAAATGTTTCATTTATGTTTATACTTTACGTTTCATGCTCATAGTAACAGTAAATGAATTGCAGTTTAAGTTCCAAGATCTTCAATTCATAATTCTCGATCCATGGTATGTGTAAACCACTTTGTAAGTTTATACTTTCAATGATCTAATTGGAATTAGATATCTATGCAAATTATGTAATCGATTCTTTAATTTTTATTTTCAGCGTTCATTCATTAGGTCGTTCATACGAATTACTCCCCCACTTTCAGTTTCTGTATTGCAGGATTTCATGCATGCAGAGGGCAAACTTTGGAGATGATGGATACCAGCTGCAATCATAGGAACAATATATCATGGGTCTGCATATTTATATATTTATTATGACAGGCTAAGAGGTTGAATGAAGTGTACACGTATATGTTACGTTGTATTAAACATGTTTCATGTACTTCGTGTGAATATGTATATCATACATGGTCTCTATAGGTTTGGTGGTGTAGGGCTCCGGATCTCACCTTGAGGTCCTAGGTTCGAATATAGAGAGTATATTTCTTGTAAGAGCCTAGGATAGCCGGAGGTTTTACCTTCTCCGCTTAAGCCCGGAATGGGTGATTTGGCGGTGGGGTTTCCTACGATTTAAAAAAAAAAAAAAAAAAAATATCACACATGCATGTATTTAGGAAATAAACAGTACATTCATAAATCATAACATGTCATGCATGTTCGTGTCAGAAGCTTATAAATATGGTAATATTATCTCATACTGGTCATATCCTGGATATATTGGGAAGTGAAACATGCATGAAAAGTTAAAATTTAGATAATTAAATTAAAACCTAAAATATCAAAAAACTCTTTTTAATCAAGTTGATTGGTAATTAATTTGCATTTAAATTAATTGTAAACTATCACCATGATCATGATCTTCATATTTATAACCATACCACATACCCATGCATCTCATATAGGGATGGTAAATTTATTTGAATGTGGAAGTTTTGGATCCAGAAAAATTCGGATCCATATTAATAAAAATACGGACCCATATATAGATTTTTAATATGTGTACGGATCCAGATATAAATTTTTAAGACATGTACGGATCAGGATTGAAATTCAAGTGAATTCAAAATTCGGATTCAAGTGAATCCAAAATCGGATATTCGGATCCAAATATGAAATAATAAAAATTATTTTTATTTATGATTTTATTATAATTTTACACTTAGATTTAGATTATTATGAATTGTATATGTTAGTTTAGATGTTAAATTATTATAATTTAATTAGAGATACTATTTTATTTTAAGTATTTAAAATTAAATAATTTGAAAATAAAAAATAAAAAATTGAATTTTTACGGATCTGAATATTTGAAAATCTACATGGAAAATACCTGCATATGGATCTGCATATTTTTTACGGATTATTTCATAAAATATAATATAAATCTGAATATGAATTTAAATCCATGTAGATCAAGAATCAAATATTAGCCATTAATTTTAAAAACATGAAGTGGCAACTAGTTGTTTTATATAATAAAGTATAGAGTATAAAATAAATAAATATTAATATTAATGTTAATATATTAATATATAAATAATTCAATATTAATCTTAGGTCTAATGATTAATGTTGCATGTTAATGGTCGAAACTTTCATATAGCAAAATTTCATATTTATTGGTATCGATTGCATGTTTAATGGTTAAAGTTGCATGTTGAATAATCTTAATTGCATTTCGATTTACAAATCATTAAAAGGTTGCATGTTAATGCTCAATAAATGTGGATCAATGATGGAAGTTACATGTTAATTGTTGAAAGTTTCATGTTAGCAAAAATTTAATATTTATTGGTATTGATTACATCTCTAATGGTTGATGTTGTATGTTCAATAATTAGAAGTTTCATGTTTTAGAAGGTTTCATATTTATTGGTTATGATAATTGCATGTTAATGGTCAAAGTTACATGATAATAGTTAGAGTTTTCATATATATTACTTTGGTTGCATGTGTAATGGTTAAAGTTACATGTCAAATTGTTAAAAGTTTCATGTTTTAGAATGTTTCATATTTATTGGCGGTGGTACTTACATGTTAATGGTCAAAGTTTTATATTAATAATTAGAAGTTTCATGTTCTATAATTTCATATTTATTAGTTTGGTAGTATGTGTAATGGTTAAAGTTATTTATTCAATAATTTGAAGTTTCACGTTCTAAAAGATTTCATATTTATTGACTATGGAAATTGCATGTTAATAGTTAAAGTTATATATTATTGATTAGAAGTTTCATGTTTTAGAAGATTTCATATTTATTAATTTCAGTTACATATTTAATAGTTAAAATTGCACGTTTAATAATCTCAGTTACATGTTCCTTTTACAAAACATTAAAAGGTTGCATGTTAATGCTCAATTATTATAGGTCAATGGTATAGTAATAGTTGAATATTTAATATATCAGTAAATAGGTCAATGGTATAGTAATAGTTGAATATTTAATATATCAGTAAATATTTAATATTTAATATTTATTAATATAAGTTACATATTTAATGATTTAAGTTATGAAAATTGAATGTTAAGCGATTAAAAAGGTAACATGTTTATTATTCTTTTAATAAATTTTTAAATCGATCTTATTAAAATTGATCCAACTTGAAAACCCACGAGTATTGCATATCCACAGGTAATATAGATGACCACTTTTATATAGGGAGATTGCCACTTTCCCTTCACTATTTTCAATATATACCATTTACTTCCGAAAAGTTTTATAATACCATATTACCCATTTAACCTAAGTAGTGATATTATTTTATAATTTTACTTAGATAATACTTTTATTGACATTGTAATTGATAATTTATTATTTATAAAAAAATTAAAGAAAATTACAAGCATGACAATTTCTAATTTCTTATACTATAACTATGATTACTTATAATTTTATTACAAATTTATTGATAATAAATGTTGCTATAATAACATAATAATACATCAATTATCATGTAAATAAATTAGTATTTAAGAGTAAAAATATATATAAAAAAAACCTTACTTTATTTAGGTGAGTGGATAATAATAATAATAATAATAATAATAATAATAATAATAATAATAATAATAATAAAATAATAATAATAATAATATAATAATAATAATAATAATTACATGTAATAATAATAATAATTACAGATAATAATAATTACAGATAATAATAATAATAAGTTAAGAACCATAATAATAAAAAATAAATGATAATGTATTAAAATATGTGTTTTCTATATATTTATATAGACATAAAATCACATTAACCAACAACCATCACTTATACTTGACTTGACAACTAATGATTCTATTTCACAGCAATTAGAGATTAAAAGTCACAACAGCTCGATTCTGAACATATTCATTCTAAATCTTCATCATATGCTTAGATTTGAAATGTTTTTTTATTTTTTAAAAAAAAAAAATAATAATAATTTGCTAGTTGAAGTTTGCTTAATTTGGACAAAACTTAGCTTTTCATATGTTATGCTTGAACAGTAAGCTAGCTACTGCCATTCGAGTCCTCTGGTGTCAATATCAGAGCTTATTAATATTAGGTGGCATGCATATGATTTCTTTATACATAATTTGCTGACACCCAAAGTCAATCTTGCTCTTAGGTAGGGGTGTGCATTAATCGGTTTTAATCGATTAACCGAACCGTTCTGACCCATTTTTTTTATAACAGTTCGGTTATTGTGATTAAATCGATTTTTACGGTTAAAATTTTTAACTTTTTCGGTTATTCGGTTCGGTTACGGTTATGAAATTCGTATAACCGAACCGACCGATTAACCGAAATATATACATGCTTCAAAATCCTAAATAAGTAAATAAAAAAATTTCATAAACCGATTGTTAGATAAATTGTGAAAACAAAAAATTATTAAATTATTGGCTATTAAGAAACCCAAAATTTCATAATATTGGGTTAAATATTAAATTTGATGAATATGAATTTATATTTGTGTTAAATTACTTTGTTGAATGTTGAGTTGATGAATTTATATTTGTTAGACTGGTTAATAACCGAATTAACCCAAACCGACCGAAATATAATGATTAAATTGGTTAATGGTTATGTGTCATAATATGGTCAAATCGGTTATACATTTACTTAACCGAAAAATTTCGGTTCGGTTAAAAAATTAAGGATTAACCGACCGAACCGACCGATGGACACTACTCTTAGGTGAGTGTTCATTTTTTTTTGTTATAACATCTAAATAATCAGCAATCAAAGACCCAAATTTATTTTATTATTATATTTTGCTACAGTTAAAAATCTTAAATATAAAAATAATTTGGGGCCTAATGTAGCAAAGTCGGCCCTACTAACGCAGGCTGCCTCTAATCAATATTTAAATGGAAAATTAATCTATTTGATGTTTCAAAAAAGAAAATAAAAAAAAAATTCCCAATAATAAGCAATTTTTTTTCTTGTAACTACTGACCTTACAAGTGCATGTATGCGTTAAAGAATTCGCATTACATGTGGTACAACTGAAAATACCACATGTAATGTTGAAGATGTGAAATGTGGGATCCAAAAATTATTGAATGCAGAAATGACAATATTGTCTCCCTTGAAGAAGAAACCACACCCACCGCAAATTTATTTTTTTTTCTTAACATTAAAAATTAATTAGACGCATTTTTTTTCCTGTATTGTGGGGTTGGATTTTCTTAGCATTGATATATATGCATGGGATTTTTATTGGGGGTGGCGTGTCTCGTGGAGCTTATTAATTGATTTGATATTGCTAAGATCTATTTGAAAATCATTCAACCGACACATTTCATATCAAACATATATATATTTTGGGGGTGCATCTGTGGTGTACCCCCACCGTTGGATCACTGTCATGGAAAAAAAATAAAAAATAAAAAATAAAAAAAAACCGGGAAAACCGATAAATAAAAGTAAAAATTGCCCTCATCTCTCTCATCTCTCTCAAATCCCTCATCTCTCTCAAATCCCTCCCTGTTCATCTCCCTCTCGTCTCTCCCTGTTCAGCTCCCTCTCTCACAAATCCCCTCATCTCTCGCGAATTATCCCTCTGTCTCACGAAGCCAAAATTTTGTCATCAATTCCACTCAACTCTCACTCTCACGATCTCTCGGTCTCACAGAAGAAGGGAAATTTGTGCCCTAAAATCGCCGAACCCGACGCCTGCTTCTCCATCGCTGATTCTATATTTTTATGTGATGCCATAACTTGATTTCCAGGTTCCTTCAAAGCATTCCACTGTATCTCTTGATTCTCTGTTCTGGGTCTACTTAAATTTGGTTTCTTGTTCATGGATTGTTAGGATTTTGATTTGGTTTTGGGCGTTGTTTGTGGCTTTTCATTTTGTAAATGAGTTTGTGGGGATTTGTGGTTGTTGGTTATTGAAACCCCTTGTTTGGGGGATTTTTGGACAAGGGTTATTATGATAATCGTATGTAGAAGTTTTGTAGTGTTTGGTTGGTGAGAAAACAGAGGAAAAGTAAAGAGAATAAAGATATGAGTCATGTATTTTTGGGTCTATTACTTAATCTAATAGTGTAAAATGTATAGGGGTATGTTTTTGTGCTTGTTCCGTATTAGTTTATCCTCCTTGCTGCTATTTAGATTTCATTTAAATTGGTTTGGGTTGTGGATAGTGATTGTTCACCGGACAACATGATAACTAAATGTACTTCCTACGTTATTTCTATATTTTTATGCGATGCCAGAACTTGATTTCCAGGTTCCTTCAAATCATTCCACTGTATCTCTTGATTCTCTGTTCTGGGTCTACTTAAATTTGGTTTCTTGTTCATGGATTGTTAGGTTTTTGGCTAATATGCTCCTTTTTTATTTGAATGCAAAACTCGCATTCAGATTTGGGTTTTTCAGTAGAAGGATTGGAGGATTGAAGTCGGTTTTTGAGTAGAAGGATTGGAGGATTGAAGTCGGTTTTTGAGTTGAAGGATTGGAGGATTGAAGGCGGAATTATTGTAAGGCTCTGAAGATAAATTATGAACCAAATATTTATCATTTTTATAATTTTTTATCGTTTTCTGCTTTTTAAATTTGGGGTTTTTAGTACATGATGTGAAGCAAGTTAATTTAAATTGAAATGGCTTATGTCTGCCTTTTTTTTAACTAAAATTGCTAGAAACATTGTAATGTGTTATGCATGGAATTTTAATTAGTGATTTCTAACATACTTTACTAAACTTTGCCATTGATGATTATGTTTCTTTCTTTATGAAATATTCTGCTTGGTATTCTGTTTTTATGAAACATTGTAATGTGTACACGCTTGGTATTCCGTTTTTATGAAATATTGTGTTGTCCATATCATTGGAGCATCAGGATTTTAGTGCTCGCAATCTTGAATGCTTTTTTTGTTCTATGGTATGCATTGCCCCACAAGAGAAATTTTTTTCAATGAACTGCAAAGGAAGAGAAAATAAACCATATGCGGTAAAGAAACAGCTGTGGACTTTCATATTGGAGGTTTCATTGCTAAGTGGTCGTCGATTGCGTAAATATCAATAAGTTTGGGAACATGCATTGGATTAGTTAAATATATTTATGTGTGTGTGTATATGAATATGGCGATCATGTTATGCATGAATAATCTTGGCTTAATTAAATTTTGTCTTTAGTGTAATCTGTAAGTTTTGTTAATTTAAGTTAAATCACTTATATTCTAACCTAACCTAACCTTTGATCTTCATGATTCCAATAGAAGATATAAAAGATCTTCTATTTAAATTAAATTAACCTTTGATCTTCGTGGTTGTCAAGCTTTTTTCCAACTTTATATTAATTTACTTATCATTGTTGATGTATTCGTAGTCCATCATCTCTGTCATTGGTTGTAAACGTCATGGTTAAACAAAAGAGGATTGAAACGAACGAACAACCGCATGGACCGGATAAGCATGTATGGTGCTATTATTAGTAAGTTACTAGTTAACTAAATAGTGTCAATAGTTAAATAAGTTTATTTGATGATGTACATAAAAAATTAATTTGACTTGTCTCGATAGCAAGTCTGAAGCAAAGCGGCTGAAAGAAGAAGGTCTTAAAGTGACCAAAGAGGTATGCAATCAACTATTTAACTTTTCTTTGTTATCTAACTTTATAGTTTGATTTATTAACATTATATATATTTTTTGATTTCACTATATTATTGGGTTATAGATAAAAGGTCACATAGGAACGAATTGGAAGAAAATGACCTTGGAACAGAAAGTTGCTTACGGGGATGGGGGTTCGAACTTTGAGACCTACGGGGACGACAAGGACATAGCTGAGTTAAGAGCCCGATATTGTACTAGTAAGAAAGGGATCCCAATAGCAATTGTGATTGAGAGACTAAGCAGTATTACCACTGCAGATGATGAATTCTCTATTCTTTTTTGTTTATTTTCTATCAGTACTATCCTATGTCCTACTCATACCGCGTACATCAGCCCATATTACCTGCATGCATTGAAAGATGTCAGCTCCATTAGATTTAAAAATTGGGCAACCTGGTGTTTACAATTTTTATGGAATGGAGTGAAGAAGGTCAATGAAAACAAAACTTCTTCAATTAGAGGATGTGTTTTATTTTTAATGGTATGAAATGAATAACATTTGATCTCTTTAATTTCGTCATGTTTGTGCTACCACCATGCAGTCCATGTTTATGATTATGACATTTCTTTATTTCAACATATTTTCTATATATCGTCTTCTACTTACCAGCTGTCTTCACCGAGGAATGGTTGGCCTATCATGCAGTAGACTGCCGTGGAAATAAAAAAATTTGTTCAATGGGAGAAAAAATTTGGTGGTTTCGGTAGCAATGAGGTATTAAATTAAGTTAATAATTTCCTTTTATGGTATGCTTCAAGTTATCATTAACAAATTACTTATTATTTTTAAATTATAAATAGGTTCCAATTAGGAAAGAGAGTGGCCAACAAGACAGTTTTGTACATGCGAAAGATTTCGATCCAGTTATGACAATCCTACAAAGAATTCAGGAAACTATAGGAGAACATGCCAAACAACCCCGCAAGGAATGAAATTGATGGAAAATAAAGTGGACCAGTTGAAAAAAGATTGATAAATTAGAAGAGTATTTGTTAGAGCTAAATTCCCATGTTTATGGAGAACAAGCGCGTCCGACTGATGAACCGACGTCGATCCCTAACTTTGAAGCTGCACAACCAGCCGATGCTAAGGAAATAAATGCCCATGATAAAAAAACAGCTACCATTAGTTCGTCCTCTCTTGATGACTCCTTCAAGTTGAATCAGAAGCTTGCAGCGGCATTTAATGAATCAATGGCCAACCCTCAACCATGTTGCAATGCGGTTAATGCACCAGTGCATGAAGAATTGGGGCATTATTTTTTGTCATCATTTTAGCTTTTGTTTTAAGCATCTATCAACATCATTTTCTAATTTTCTATGTGTATGTCTCATTTAAATTAGCCAATGATTGTATTAAACAATTCGGTGAACAACTTTCAAAATTTTGTATTCAACTTTCAAAATATGAGAACATGGAATACCTGAAGACTCTAGCATCTTACATGAACACGCAATGTGAACTCTTTCAACATAAAAAACAACTGTCTATTTAAGGCTCGGGTGCTGAAACTTAGTAATTGTATAGATATTCGAACGTATGAACTTCTCACAAGTCATCATAATTAACGATGACTCACAAGCTATCTCTTCCCGAACCCATTGAAATACATTCTTCGTATAAACCTCAGAAGAATATTTTTCGATGCTATGTAGATGTGTCGTCAAAACTGGACTACTATAGGTCGAATCAAACTCATCTTTAGATTCTTTATGTCGTATGCAGTACAATGCACGATATATTTGTCGAATAAAATCATACAATTTCAACTTCACCTTAAGGAAACGAGACAAGTATGAATTTAAACTCTCACACATTTGCGTCGTTCGCATTCCACCAAAAAAATTCCTTTCAGATAAGCCTCAGCTCATTTGCCACGTTTCTGGTACATCTTTTGAACCCAGTCAGTTTTCTCCAACCCCATCTCATCTTCTGTAATTAATAAAAAATCATTTTCATACTAATTACCTTTCATATGAAATAATAATTATTTATACAAAAAATTTATAAATTTTCTTCTATGCTCATTAACTTTAGTTAATATCCGAAATATTATTTTTTCAAAGGTAATTAGCCACAATTACTGGAATCTTAATTGAAAAATACCAATAACTGATAAAAGAAAATAATAAAACAAATCATACACGACAACTAATAAAAATTAATTTTCATACTAAATACATTTCATATGAGGGATATGAAATAAAACTTATTATATAAAAAAACTTATAACAAATTCTCCTCCATGCTCATTAACTTTAGTGAATATCCGCATTACTATTAATTATAACCAAATTTATATTAATTGGTCAAAGAAAATAATAAAACGATTCAGTAACGAATAAACGTATTCATGATGTTAAATTCGTATTCCATAACTGTATAAACACTTTATATCGAATCGACCCATTGATTAAATGAATATATTGTTTGAAACTCACAACCGCTTTAAAGCGAATTGAATCGAATAAATAAACGAAATGCTTACCAAAAATTGCCACCCCTAGTCGTAATGAATAAAAATAGTAAGCGAAAACAATAAGTATAAAACTCGTATACATGCTAAATTAACATATGTAATTAACGAGGGATAATAAAAATATATATCAATATTAATTATCCGTGGTCATTATTTGTGATGTTTTATCATTTTGTATTAACTTATAATCATTAGACACGAAATCGAGATCGAATCGAAGTAATAAACATGATATTGAATAATTTGTAATTGTTAGATATAACTAATACATGCAACTTCACACCATCAAAATGCAATTTCACCATTAAGATGCAACATTCAACCTTAAAAGATGCAACAAATATTTTAAACTTGAAAAACAAAAAATTAAATAATTTTTAAGAAAACACCACTCAACATTTGTGCTAGGGCGCATAAATATGACCATTGAATATGCAACTTCTACCATTAAATATGCAACTTTCATCAATAAATATGCAATATTTCGAAGATGAAACATTTAGCAATAAACATCCAAAATGAAACCATTGGACTTGTAACTTTAGCAATAAAATGCAATTGCATCTGCCTCGAAAATCGCACCTGTAACTATGACCATTGAATGTGCAACTTCTACCATTACACTTGCAACTTTCATCAATAAATATGTAAATTTCGAAGATGAAACATTTAGCAATAAACATGCAAAATGAAATCATTGGACTTGTAACTTTAGCAATAACATGCAATTGCATCTGCCTCGAAAATCGCACTTGTAACTATGACCATTGAATATGCAACTTCTACCATTACAGTTGCAACTTTCATCAGTAAATATGCAATATTTCGAAGATGAAACTTTAGCAATAAACATGCAAAATGAAACCATTGGACTTGTAACTTTAGCAATAACATGCAATTGCATCTGCCTCGAAAATCGCACCTGTAACTATGACCATTGAATATGCAACTTCTACCATTAAATATGCAACTTTCATAAATAAATATGCAATATTTCGAAGATGAAACATTTAGCAATAAACATGCAAAATGAAACCACTGGACATGTAACTTTAGCAATAACATGCAATTACATCTTCCTCAAAAATCGTACATGTAACTATTACAATTGAATATGAAACTATACAATTAAACTTGCAACTTTCATCAATAAATATGCAATATTTCGAAGATGAACCTTTAGCAAAAAACATGCAAAATGAAACCATTGGACTTGTAACATTAGAAATAACATGCAATTGCATCTGCCTCGAAATTCGCACTTGTAACTATGACCATTGAATATGCAACTTCTACCATTAGACTTGCAACTTGCATCAACAAATATGCAATATTTCGAAGATGAAACCTTTAGCAATAAATATGCAAAATGAAACCATTGGACTTGTAACTTTAGCAATAACATGCAATTGCATCTGCCTAGAAAATCGCATCGGTAACTATGACCATTGAATATGCAACTTCTACCATTAGACTTGCAACTTTCATAAAAAAATATGCAATATTTCGAAGATGAAACCTTTGCCTATAAACATGCAAAATGAAACCATTGGACTTGTAACTTTAGCAATAACATGCAATTGTATGCCTCGAAAATCGCACATGTAACTATGACCATTGAATATGAAACTTTACAATTAAACTTACAACTTTCATCAATAAATATGCAAAATTTCGAAGATGAAACCTTTAGCAATAAACATGCAAAATGAAACCATTGGACTTGTAACTTAGCAATAACATGCAATTGCATCTGCCTCGAAAATCGCACATGTAACTATGACCATTGAATATGCAACTTCTACCATTAAATATGCAGCTTTCATCAATAAATATGCAATATTTCGAAGATGAACATTTAGCAATAAACATGCAAAATGAAACCATTGACTTGTAACTTTAGCAATAACATGCAATTGCATCTACCTCGAAAATCGCACTTGTAACTATGACCATTGAATATGCAACTTCTACCATTACAGTTGCAACTTTCATTAGTAAATATGCAATATTTCGAAGATGAAACTTTAGCAATAAACATGCAAAATGAAACCATTGGACTTGTAACTTTAGCAATAACATGCAATTGCATCTGCCTCGAAAATCGCACCTGTAACTATGACCATTGAATATGCAACTTCTACCATTAAATATGCAACTTTCATAAATAAATATGCAATATTTCGAAGATGAAACATTTAGCAATAAACATGCAAAATGAAACCACTGGACATGTAACTTTAGCAAAAAACATGCAATTACATCTTCCTCAAAAATCGTACATGTAACTATGACAATTGAATATGAAACTTATACAATTAAACTTGCAACTTTCATCAATAAATATGCAATATTTCGAAGATGAAACCTTTAGCAAAAACATTCAAAATGAAACCATTGGACTTGTAACATTAGAAATAACATGCAATTGCATCTGCCTCGAAATTCGCACTTGTAACTATGACCATTGAATATGCAACTTCTACCATTAGACTTGCAACTTGCATCAATAAATATGCAATATTTCGAAGATGAAACCTTTAGCAATAAATATGCAAAATGAAACCATTAGACTTGTAACTTTAGCAATAACATGCAATTGCATTGCCTAGGAAATCGCATCGGAAACTATGACCATTGAATATGCAACTTCTACCATTAGACTTGCAACTTTCATAAAAAAATATGCAATATTTCGAAGATGAAACTTTGCCTATAAACATGCAAAATGAAACCATTGGACTTGTAACTTTAGCAATAACATGCAATTGCATATGCCTCGAAAATCGCACATGTAACTATGACCATTGAATATGAAACTTATACAATTAAATTACAACTTTCATCAATAAATATGCAAAATTTCGAAGATGAAACCTTTAGCAATAAACATGCAAAATGAAACCATTGGACTTGTAACTTTAGCAATAACATGCAATTGCATCTGCCTCGAAAATCGCACATGTAACTATGACCATTGAATATGCAACTTCTACCATTAAATAAGCAACTTCATCAATAAATATGCAATATTTCGAAGATGAAACATTTAGCAATAAACATGCAAAATGAAACCATTGGACTTGTAACTTTAGCAATAACATGCAATTGCATCTACCTCGAAAATCGCACTTGTAACTATGACCATTGAATATGCAACTTCTACCATTACAGTTGCAACTTTCATTAGTAAATATGCAATATTTCGAAGATGAAACTTTAGCAATAAACATGCAAAATGAAACCATTGGACTTGTAACTTTAGCAATAACATGCAATTGCATCTGCCTCGAAAATCGCACCTGTAACTATGACCATTGAATATGCAACTTCTACCATTAAATATGCAACTTTCATAAATAAATATGCAATATTACGAAGATGAAACATTTAGCAATAAACATGCAAAATGAAACCACTGGACATGTAACTTTAGCAATAACATGCAATTACATCTTCCTCAAAAATCGTACATGTAACTATGACAATTGAATATGAAACTTATACAATTAAACTTGCAACTTTCATCAATAAATATGCAATATTTCGAAGATGAAACCTTTAGCAAAAAACATGCAAAATGAAACCATTGGACTTGTAACATTAGAAATAACATGCAATTGCATCTGCCTCGAAATTCGCACTTGTAACTATGACCATTGAATATGCAACTTCTACCATTAGACTTGCAACTTGCATCAATAATATGCAATATTTCGAAGATGAAACCTTTAGCAATAATATGCAAAATGAAACCATTAGACTTGTAACTTTAGCAATAACATGCAATTGCATCTGCCTAGAAAATCGCATCGGAAACTATGACCATTGAATATGCAACTTCTACCATTAGACTTGCAACTTTCATAAAAAAATATGCAATATTTCGAAGATGAAACCTTTGCCTATAAACATGCAAAATGAAACCATTGGACTTGTAACTTTAGCAATAACATGCAATTGCATATGCCTCGAAAATCGCACATGTAACTATGACCATTGAATATGAAACTTATACAATTAAACTTACAACTTTCATCAATAAATATGCAAAATTCGAAGATGTGAAACCTTTAGCAATAAACATGCAAAATGAAACCATTGGACTTGTAACTTTAGCAATAACATGCAATTGCATCTGCCTCGAAAATCGCACCTGTAACTATGACCATTGAATATGCAACTTCTACCATTAAATATGCAACTTTCATCAATAAATATGCAATATTTCGAAGATGAAACATTTAGCAATAAACATGCAAAATGAAACCATTGGACTTGTAACTTTAGCAATAACATGCAATTGCATCTACCTCGAAAATCGCACTTGTAACTATGACCATTGAATATGCAACTTCTACCATTACAGTTGCAACTTTCATCAGTAATATGCAATATTTCGAAGATGAAACTTTAGCAATAAACATGCAAAATGAAACCATTGGACTTGTAACTTTAGCAATAACATGCAATTGCATCTGCCTCGAAAATCGCACCTGTAACTATGACCATTGAATATGCAACTTCTACCATTAAATATGCAACTTTCATAAATAAATATGCAATATTTCGAAGATGAAACATTTAGCAATAAACATGCAAAATGAAACCACTGGACATGTAACTTTAGCAATAACATGCAATTACATCTTCCTCAAAAATCGTACATGTAACTATGACAATTGAATATGAAACTTATACAATTAAACTTGCAACTTTCATCAATAAATATGCAATATTTCGAAGATGAAACCTTTAGCAAAAAACATGCAAAGTGAAACCATTGGACTTGTAACATTAGAATAAAAACTTGCAATTGCATCTGCCTCGAAATTCGCACTTGTACCTATGACCATTGAATATGCAACTTCTACCATTAGACTTGCAACTTGCATCAATAAATATGCAATATTTCGAAGATGAAACCTTTAGCAATAAATATGCAAAATGAAACCATTGGACTTGTAACTTTAGCAATAACATGCAATTGCATCTGCCTAGAAAATCGCATCGGTAACTATGACCATTGAATATGCAACTTCTACCATTAGACTTGCAACTTTCATAAAAAAATATGCAATATTTCGAAGATGAAACCTTTGCCTATAAACATGCAAAATGAAACCATTGGACTTGTAACTTTAGCAATAACATGCAATTGCATATGCCTCGAAAATCGCACATGTAACTATGACCATTGAATATGAAACTTATACAATTAAACTTACAACTTTCATCAATAAATATGCAAAATTTCGAAGATGAAACCTTTAGCAATAAACATGCAAAATGAAACCATTGGACTTGTAACTTTAGCAATAACATGCAATTGCATCTGCCTCGAAAATCGCACCTGTAACTATGACCATTGAATATGCAACTTCTACCATTAAATATGCAACTTTCATCAATAAATATGCAATATTTCGAAGATGAAACATTTAGCAATAAACATGCAAAATGAAACCATTGGACTTGTAACTTTAGCAATAACATGCAATTGCATCTACCTCGAAAATCGCACTTGTAACTATGACCATTGAATATGCAACTTCTACCATTACACTTGCAACTTTCATCATTAAATATGCAATATTTCGAAGTGAAACCTTTAGCAATAAACATGCAAAATGAAACCATTGGACTTGTAACTTTAGCAATAAAATACAATTGCATCTGCCTCGAAAATCGCACATGTAACTATGACCATTGAATATGGAACTTCTACCATTACATTTGCAACTTTCATCAATAAATATGCAATATTTCGAAGATGAAACATTTAGTAATAAACATGCAAAATGAAACCATTAGACTTGTAACTTTAGTAATAACATGCAATTACATTTGCCTCAAAAATCGCACATGTAACTATGACCATTGAATATGAAATTATACAATTAAACTTGCAACTTTCATCAATATATATGCAATATTTCGAAGATGAAACATTTAGCAATAAACATGCAAAATGAAACCATTTGACTTGTAACTTTAGCAATAACATGCAATTGTATCTCTCTCGAAAATCGCACATGTATCTATTACCATTGAATATGAAACTTATACAATTAAACTTGCAACTTTCATAAATAAATATGCAATATTTCGAAGATGAAACCTTTAGCAAAAAACATGCAAAATGAAACCATTGGACTTGTAACTTTAACAATAACATGCAATTGCATCTGCCTCGAAATTCGCACCTGTAACTATGACTATTGAATATGCAACTTCTACCATTAGACTTGCAACTTGCATCAACAATATGCAATATTCGAAGATGAAACCTTTAGCAATAAATATGCAAAATGAAACCATTGGACTTGTAACTTTAGCAATAACATGCAATTACATCTGCCTAGAAATTCGCACCTGTAACTATGACCATTGAATATGCAACTTCTACCATTAGACTTGCAACTTGCATCAATAAATATGCAATATTTCGAAGATGAAACATTTAGCAATAAACATGCAAAATGAAACCATTGGACTTGTAACTTTAGCAATAACATGCAATTGCATATGCCTCGAAAATCGCACATGTAACTATGACCATTGAATATGAAACTTATACAACTAAACTTACAACTTTCATCAATAAATATGCAATATTTCGAAGATGAAACTTTAGCAAAAAACATGCAAAATGAAACCATTGGACTTGTAACTTTAGAAATAACATGCAATTGCATCCCTCGAAATTCGCACCTGTAACTATGACCATTGAATATGCAACTTCTACCATTAGACTTGCAACTTGCATCATAAATATGCAATATTTCGAAGATGAAACATTTAGCAATAAACATGCAAAATGAAACCATTGGACTTGTAACTTTAGCAATAACATTCAATTGCATATGCCTCGAAAATCGCACATGTAACTATGACCATTGAATATGAAACTTATACAATTAAACTTACAACTTTCATCAATAAATATGCAATATTTCGAAGATGAAACCTTTAGCAATAAACATGCAAAATGAAACCATTGGACTTGTAACTTTAGCAATAACATGCAATTACATCTGCCTAGAAATTCGCACCTGTAACTATGACCATTGAATATGCAACTTCTACCATTAGACTTGCAACTTGCATCAATAAATATGCAATATTTCGAAGATGAAACATTTAGCAATGAACATGCAAAATGAAACCATTAGACTTGTAACTTTAGCAATAACATGCAATACATCTGCCTCGAAAATCGTACCTGTAACTATGACCATTGAATGTGAAACTTATACAATTAAACTTGCAACTTTCATCAATAAATATGCAATATTTTGAAGATGAAACCTTTAGCAAAAAACATACAAAATGAAACCATTAGACTTGTAACTTTAGAAATAAATGCAATTGCATCTGCCTCGAAATTCGCACCTGTAACTATGACCATTGAATATGCAACTTCTACCATTAGACTTGCAACTTTCATCAATAAATATGCAATGTTTCGAAGATGAAACCTTTAGCAATAAACATACAAAATGAAACCATTGGACTTGTAACTTTAGCAATAACATGCAATTGCATCTGCCTAGAAATTCGCACCGGTAACTATGACCATTGAATATGCAACTTCTACCATTAGACTTGCAACTTTCATCAATAAATATGCAATATTTCGAAGATGAAACTTTTACCTATAAACATGCAAAATGAAACCATTGGACTTGTAACTTTAGCAATAACATGCAATTGCATCTGCCTCAAAATTCGCACATGTAACTATGTCCATTGAATATGCAACTTCTACCATTAAACTTGCAACTTTCACCAATCAATATGCAATATATTTTTATTTATTTTATTTTTTTCAGTATTTTAAAAAATTAAATTTTTTTATATTATTTTATTTTTATGAGTATATTATAAAAATTAATTTTTAAAAATTTACACTTATTTTTTTATAATTTTTTTATTAATATTTTATAATTTATTTAATAAAAATAATTATTTAATTTTTTTTTGAGTAACTGATTGCAACCAGTTGTTGCAACCCGTTATTAGGTCTCAGAATGTGACGATATTGGAGAATATGAGTTTAAGTATTGAAAAATATCTTGGAGTATTTTAAAGTGAGATTTCATTGCATTGGAAATTGCATAAATCTAAGGGATCTGTTACGCGTATTTTTGGATTTTTCTTATATGAGTAAGTTTCATTGTTTCGGCTATAGAAATAGAAAACAAACTCTGATCGAGCTGATTTTTGATCCGTTGAAAATATTTTCCAAAGATGAACAACTTTCGTATTGAATATCTTTCAAATTTCGCAACAAAAGGGCCTCAAAAATAGCATTTTTCAAACTTTCCTTTACATTGGGGCCAATGTGTAAATTTTAAGGCCATTTTGTAATTTTATAAAATTTGTCTATAAATAGGCTATCGTTTTCGAAAATCTCTTAATGACCTAAACATCTCAAAATTTTGGAGAGAGGGCAGGGGAGAGAAATGGAATATGGTTGGCTAACGACCTTCCAGCCACCTTCTTCAACGCATGCCAATACCATTGGATTCTTCTCGTCAATACATTTCGATGGTGGTGATGGGACTCCTCATGCACCCTGTGTAGGCCCCACTCTCCCAAAGAAGCTTCGAAAAAGATGGCTCTGATCATGTTTCGTTGCATCGATCCACATATCGAGCCACCTACCAACACCAAGTCGAAGCTTACGGAACGTACTACAAAGCTGTGGTGGCGGTTTCACCGATCGACACTCGATTTCATGCAAATCGAGGTAAATATAAGCTGTGTATAGTGACCCATGAGCTTGGGTGCTCTGATTGGAAATTCATCGATTCCTATGCGTTCGTGGGAGTGTAAGGAGTTCGCCAGTTCCCTTAAAATTTTGGAATGATATCCCGGTAAAAATTTCACTATTTTAGTATAGTTAGTTTATTTGAATGCTTCCAGTAGTGTCGTAAAGTAATGTATTAACATGTATTGAATTGAATAAGTTAGAATGCATTGAAAATGAAACTTATACAACTAAACTTACAACTTTCATCAATAAATATGCAATATTTCGAGATGAAACCTTTAGCAAAAAACATGCAAAATGAAACCATTGGACTTGTAACTTTAGAAATAACATGCAATTGCATCTGCCTCGAAATTCACACCTGTAACTATGACCATTGAATATGCAACTTCTACCATTAGACTTGCAACTTGCATCAATAAATATGCAATATTTCAAAGATGAAACATTTAGCAATAAACATGCAAAATGAAACCATTGGACTTGTAACTTTAGCAATAACATGCAATTGCATATGCCTCGAAAATCGCACATGTAACTATGACCATTGAATATGAAACTTATACAATTAACTTACAACAACTTTCATCAATAAATATGCAATATTTCGAAGATGAAACCTTTAGCAATAAACATGCAAAATGAAACCATTGGACTTGTAACTTTAGCAATACACATGCATTACATCTGCCTAGAAATTCGCACCTGTAACTATGACCATTGAATATGCAACTTCTACCATTAGACTTGCAACTTGCATCAATAAATATGCAATATTTCGAAGATGAAACATTTAGCAATGAACATGCAAAATGAAACCATTGGACTTGTAACTTTAGCAATAACATGCAATTACATCTGCCTCGAAAATCGTACCTGTAACTATGACCATTGAATGTGAATCTTATACAATTAAACTTGCAACTTTCATCAATAAATATGCAATATTTTGAAGATGGAACCTTTAGCAAAAAACATACAAAATAAAACCATTGGACTTGTAACTTTAGAAATAACATGCAATTGCATCTGCCTCGAAATTCGCACCTGTAACTATGACCATTGAATATGCAACTTCTACCATTAGACTTGCAACTTGCATCAATAAATATGCAATGTTTCGAAGATGAAACCTTTAGCAATAAACATACAAAATGAAACCATTGGACTTGTAACTTTAGCAATAACATGCAATTGTATCTGCCTAGAAATTCGCACCGGTAACTATGACCATTGAATATGCAACTTCTACCATTAGACTTGCAACTTTCATCAATAAATATGCAATATTTCAAAGATGAAACTTTTACCTATAAACATGCAAAATGAAACCATTGGACTTGTAACTTTAGCAATAACATGCAATTGCATCTGCCTCAAAATTCGCAAAATGTAACTATGTCCATTGAACATGCAACTTCTACCATTAAACTTGCAACTTTCACCAATCAATATGCAATATATTTTTATATTATTTTATTTTTTTCAGTATTTTAAAAAATTAAATTTTTTTATATTATTTTATTTTTATGAGTATATTATAAAAATTAATTTTTAAAAATTTACACTTTATTTTTTTATAATTTTTTTTATTAATATTTTATAATTTATTTAATAAAAAAAATTTATTTAATTTTTTTTTGAGTAACTGATTGCAACCAGTTGTTACAACCCGTTATTAGGTCTCAGAATGTGACGATATTGGAGAATATGAGTTTAAGTATTGAAAAATATCTTGGAGTATTTTAAAGTGAGATTTCATTGCATTGGAAATTGCATAAATCTAAGGGATCTGTTACGCGTATTTTTGGATTTTTCTTATATGAGTAAGTTTCATTGTTTCGGCTATAGAAATAGAAAACAAACTCTGATCGAGCTGATTTTTGATCCGTTGAAAATATTTTCCAAAGATGAACAACTTTCGTATTGAATATCTTTCAAATTTCGCAACAAAAGGGCCTCAAAAATAGCATTTTTCAAACTTTCCTTTACATTGGGGCCAATGTGTAAATTTTAAGGCCATTTGTAATTTTATAAAATTTGTCTATAAATAGGCTATCGTTTTCGAAAATCTCTTAAATGACCTAAACATCTCAAAATTTTGGAGAGAGGGCAGGGGAGAGAAATGGATATGGTTGGCTAACGACCTTCCAGCCACCTTCTTCAACGCATGCCAATACCATTGGATTCTTCTCGTCAATACATTTCGATGGTGGTGATGGGACTCCTCATGCACCCTGTGTAGGCCCCACTCTCCCAAAGAAGCTTCGAAAAAGATGGCTCTGATCATGTTCGTTGCATCGATCCACATATCGAGCCACCTACCAGCACCAAGTCGAAGCTTACGGAACGTACTACAAGGCTGTGGTGGCGGTTTCACACCGATCGACACTCGATTCATGCAAATCGAGGTAAATACAAGCTGTGTATAGTGACCCATGAGCTTGGGTTCTCTGATTGGAAATTCATCGATTCCTATGCGTTCGTGGGAGTGTTAGGAGTTCGCCAGTTCCCTTAAAATTTTGGAATGATATCCCGGTAAAAATTTCACTATTTTAGTATAGTTAGTTTATTTGAATGCTTCCAGTAGTGTCGTAAAGTAATGTATTAACATGTATTGAATTAATAAGTTAGAATGTATTGAATTTGTAATGTTGGTAGAATCCGAGTGAAATCGGAGAGAATTAGATCGATCTGATGGTTAAAATCCGAGTCAAAATTCGAGTGGGCCGCAAACACTCCGGGCTCGGGTTCGCTAATTTCGAATTAACGAATTTTCCGTTGCGACGTAATTAAATCAAATTTAATTAAATAATTATGCCTAGCAAAATTACTATTCACGTCGCTAGCGAATTAATTCTAAATTAACTCGTTTGCCCGAATTAAAATATAATTTTAATTCCGAGTCGAAATCTAATTTTGTTTAATATTCGAATATTATTTTATCGATTAATTCCAAATTAATCGTTCTCTATCTTTAAATAGTATTTTATCCCAGATAAAATATCTCCGTAATTAATCCCAGATTAATTTTCTCTCTCTTATAATTAATCCTAGATTAATTATATCCGAGTCATACGTCATCGGTGAATCTTTGGGAAGCGACCCATGAGATCCCTGATATGGTTAGCAGTAAAACTCGGTCGTCAGACTATCCGAACACGTACGTACCTACTACTACGTTTTCACCGATTTACAAGACATGGTTGGCTTCTAGCAAAGCATCGTGCCTACCCAATTCTCCAGAAATATTCTTAAAGGAATATGTAATCTATATCAGGCGTAGTATACATGGTATTGAGTATTGCGATCCAGTATCAGATGTCACATGCAAGGCCTGAGGCTGGAATTGTGTCTGCCCCGTACGAAGCACATATCAGATCTCTGGTAACTAGTCTCTATAATCGGATAAACATGACCTAGTCATATTGTCCCGATAGCTGCAGCATATAAGAGTACCAGTTTCGTATCCTACGTGACCATCATCTCCATATGACTGAAGTGATACTTCCATCTTGACATCACACCCAATACACTACGATTCTCAATATACCCAGAAGAGGTGTACACAGAACCTGTTAAAGCCCTGGACGACCAAAACCAAAGTATATTGATTATCGCAAGTATTAGCGATGCAAGTCTCAGGTTAAGACCAAATACACCTACCCTGATTCGGACTTCCATAGACACAAAGTCATACTACCAATGGAATTCTGAGGGGTCTATCCAGAGTGAAGCTGTTTCCATACCATCGGTAAACACAACCTCCTATCACACTTGCATGAGTATCCAATACCCAAATATATGAGAACTATGCCATTATGCTCCCATAACACGCACAAGTGCAATACTAGTCTATTCCGCATTATCGATGTCCAATCTCGATAATACTACGACTAGGGATATCTTAATGATTAAACCTTAGTGGATTAATACTGTCTCATATCTTATTAATCCGGAACTAATCATATGAACTTTTATCATGTATATATCCCGGTAATCCAATTACAAATGATAAAAGAGCAATTTCCTTTGTCACATAGTTAATTTGTACAACAACACAATGTTCTGTACAAATAGAGATGCTATGGATCATTATTGTCCAACAATCTCCCACTTGGCCTATAGCCAATCACTCAAGTGCCCTATACTTAAACTATGTACGGTTCGCTCAAACTTCTGCTGAGAAACTGCTTTCGTCAGTGGATTTGCAATGTTATCATCTGATGCGATTTATTCGATCATCACATCGCCACGATGTATGATCCGAACGAATTAGATGAATAGTTGAAGTATATATTTGGATCGTTGATGAGACCATTAATTCTTTAGCCTGTGCTGTAGCCCAGCTCAGCTGCTAACAGAACTACACCTAATCTTATTAGGATTATTATAGATACAAATTTCTTCTATTGATGCCTCAGCTGCAGCAATATTCCGCTTTTTTTGTTTATACGGCAACAATATCTTGCTTGGAAGATTTCCAGCTCACTGGTTATTTGTATTGGTGTGGCAAATTTCTATTAGGTCCTTTAGGTTTAATTATTATTCCCTTATATTAATTTCTTAAATAAAAGCCCATTTTACAATTAAAATTTTCTCGCGTTCGGACACGGCCTCACGTGCGAAAAATAAAATTCACGAAACTCGCTAAAATAATCCGGGATATTACAAGAACACCAACTGTCTATAATTTATTATAAATCTAATTCACTGTCTAAATACTTTTTGCTCACTGCTCTATTTTTTTTTTGGAATCATTGGTAACCCCACCGCCATACCACCTCTTCAGGGTTTAAACGGAGTAAGTAAAACCTTTGTCTGTCTCAGGCTCTTACAAGAAACGCAGTCCCTTGATTCGAATCCAGGACCTGAAGGTGAGATCCTAAGCTCTACACTATCAAGCCACGCCCCTTGGGGACACACTGCTCTACATACTACATATAGTTCAGTCATAACCCCCCACATATTTTATTAGGTTAAATGTTCATCATCATGCACACTAACATGCTTCAATCAAAAATAACATCTCTAACATGCATGATAATATTCCACCTCCAATAGCACATTCTAGTTCCAATTTCCCACAACACCACTTCATCTTCTTCACCATACCACATCAACCAAAACTTATTCATTCTTCAATCATGCATTAAAATCAGACCAAAATAGCCATTTTGCTGCCTAATACGAACCTATAAACAAAACATCATTTCATACATTATATTTTCATCAATAACATTTCAAACATCATGTATTATTATCAACAATAAAAATTTAGAATTAAAAGTTATTGAACAAGATTTTTCTTACCTTAATCAATCTTGATTCTTGCTCCAATTGTTATCTGAGAGAATTTATAAAGAAAATATGTTTAACATTAGCTTCAATTTAGAACTATAATAAGATGCCTTTATATATGCATTATACAACTACCATATTAATTACACAATAAATGCTTAGTTGAATTATCTAACAACACATTAAATTCTAAGTTGAATTATCTAACATCCCCTCTCAAACTCAAGGTGGTAAAGACGAAAAAATTGAGTTTGGAAACAAGTGTAGTGTAACGTCCCGGAAGAAATGATTTGGTGAAGACATCAGCTAGCTTATTAGTGGATTAGAGATACATTAAGGAAATAGTACAACGAGCAATGTATTGGCGAATGAAATGACAATCAATCTCAATGGGTTTGGTGCGCTTATGAAAAAATCATTATGTGCTATTTCAATAGCACTTTTGTTGTCGCAGTAAAGAGTGAAAGATGATGGTTGAGGGACTCTCATATCTTTTAGGAGCCAACGTAACCATAGAAGTTCAGCTGTAGTGCCAGCAACATCTCTATATTTAGCCTCAGTACTTGAGTAGGCACCAATGTCTATTTTTTACTACGCCGAGAAACAAGTGAGTAACTAAGAAAAATATAGTAACCTGTAGTTGATCGACGATCAGTAGGGTCTTCTGCCCTGTCAAAATCAGAATAGGCTCGAAGAACCAATGATGGAGTAGCAGAAAAATGGAGACCTGTAAAGAGAGTTCCTTTAACATAACTAAGAATCTGAAGCACCGCAGCATAATGAGTAGAACGATGAGCGGTCATTAACTGACTGACAATGTGAACTGCATAAAAAATGTCTAGTCAAGTGACTGTAAGATAAATGAGGCTTCCAACCAATTTTCAATGGAGAGTATGATCATCAAGATGAGTGATATCTTCATCTATATGTGTAAGAAGAATATTATACTTAATTGGAGTTGGAGCTGTCTTGCTGTCTGTAAGGCCAGCTCGAGAAAGAAGATCAGAGGCATACTTGGCTTGCGAGAGATGATAACTATCACCAGAAAAAATAACCTCATGGCCTAAAAAATAGCTCAAAGAACCAAAACTTTCCTTTCAAATTGTTGACTAAGAGTCTATTTGAGATCTGCAATGCTTGAAATATCATCTCTCCAGTAATAATCATATCATCAACATAAAGAAGTAATATTACAATACCATTTTTGGATTTTCAAAGAAATAAAGGTGATTCATGTGGACTGGAGGTGAACCCAATCTGACTGACAGATGTATAAAATTTGGCAAACTATGCACGAAAATCTTGTTTTAAACCATATAAGGCACGTTGGAGGTGACATACTATATTTAGTGGATGATCAAGAACATGAGGAGGCTTCATATAAACTCCTTCAGTGAGATCACCATTGAGAAAAGCATTATTGACATCCATCTGAAACAGACTTCATTGCCGAGCAATAACAATAGCAAGCAAACTACGAACTGAAGTAAGACGAGCAACATGAGTAAAAGTCTCCTCATAATCAATCCTATACTCTTGAGTGAATACTTTAGAAACAATAAGTGCTTTATACCGCTCAATAGATCCATCTGAATGTGTTTTAATTTTGAAAATCCATTTGCATGCTACTGGATTTTTGCTAAAGGAATATCAACCAAGTCTCAAATTTCAGTCTTTGTTAGTGTCTGTAATTCATCTTGCATAGCTTACTGCCAATGGGGATTAGAAGAAGCCTCCCTATAGGACTGAGGTTCATGCAAAGAAACGAGAGCAGAGAAACAATGATAATTTTAAAGGTAAGGGGGGGATTTCTTACTCGAGTAGGATAAGATGGAGATGCGTCACTAATGATTTATGGTGCAGGATCTACATGAGGGGCATTGTAGGACACAGAAATCGGCGACGCTGTCCCGGGCTCACGGCCTGGTTGGGAGTACGGAGTAGCCCACGAGGGACTAAACCGGAGAAATAACATGGAGTCGCCACCCGGTGTGAACCGGGAAAATGATTTAAGGCCGCACTCACCCCTCGCAAGGGAAGACCTCAAACCGTTGGGTTCGGAATGGTCTCTTACTTATGCCTCTTGTAATGAAGTGAGTTGTGCAATAATTTAATCGAATATACGCAACATATATTTCCAATAGTTCTACTTCTAAGTTCACATACATAAAAGTAAACTGGACATAACGGCAGACATATAATTTCATAAACACATTAAATCGATAAACATGGCAATACAAGTAAAACATAAATATAAGAGAGACATAATTAGGTTTCTAGTGCGAAAGAAAGAAACAATCACGGAAGCAATCATGTATTAGAATTAATGGAAGAAAACAATCATGCACATGAAATGGGATGAAACAGATGAAATCTCATTCGTGGAGCGTTTGATAACGCGTTCGAATGGAGAAGGGCCGAGAACATGCATTCGAGTTGCGTTCTGGGCGTGTTCGAAGGGGATAAGACTGATGCGTCATGTATGTGTCATGTTTTACTACATTTTGGAGGTCACTACTGTAATCCCTTTCGAACGTGTTTCAGAACGCCGCATGAACGCATGTTTTCTGTCTCAGTTCGTTCGAACGTATTTACTAACGCTACTCAAATGCGAACTTTCTATTTACCGTTCGAACGCGGCTACGAACGCCGCACGAACGCCCACGGTAAACATGTCCTCTTCCATCACATCTCATGCACGGTTACTCATTTTGTCATTTACCTTTTTGATTGTCCATGTTCTCGCAGTTAGTCGTTTATTCTGTTCACAAGATCGCATGTTCGTTTCCATGATGCATGTTTACATGATAGTTATCTACTTATGCTTCTGCATTCATCCATTCAACATGTTCATGAAGTTATATGATCGGCGTTATTCTGATTTGCTTTCATGCGTGATTGTACAATTATTATCTACTGGCATACCTATGATCAAATGTAATGTGCTTATGACATCATTTGCTTGCCGTATTCCAATTCATCTTTATGCATGCAAATTCGGACATAGATTATATGCAAATAGGTTGTATGCAAATATGAAAATGTGTTACATGTGAATTTAGATGAACTCTTGATTTATGCATGCGAACTTAGGAGTAAATTATCCTTGGAATATATGTTGCTTAGGCTTGGTTAGATTATTGCACAAATCATTTCATTACAAGTGACATAAGTAATGGACCATTCCGAACCCACCGATTGAGGTATTCCCTTGCGAGGGGTGAGTGCGGCCTTAAATCATTTTCCCGGTTCACATCGGGTGGCGACTCCATGTTATTTCTCTGGTTTAGTCCCCCGCGGGCTACTCCGTACTCCCAACCAGGCCGTGAGCCCGGAACAGCATGCGTCGCCCAGTTTCTGTGTCCCACAGTCTGGCGACTCCACTGGGGATAGAGAATCGGCCCCGAAATAATATCTTGTAATGTTTGGATTTGTGCTTTAATCAACCGTGTCTACTGTGGGTTAAAAGAGGTTTAATCAAAGGCACTTTTTAAGGCTGGGTAATGGTTTTGTGTCTTCCTTCAGTCACTACCTTTCTATAAGGAAAAGTTTTGAAGGCACCTAGATAATCATTTACTTTGAGCCTATTATGATGGACTAATTGGGAGGACTCGTTGTTTATTCATGTCACCAAGAGATAAGAGCCTAAGAGGCTTGGGTTTTTAAGAGAGTTCGTTCCACCCTCCCTCTGAGGAATCTACAATGGGAAATCCATTTGACTGTCAGTCACACACCATAACTCGTTTGCACGTACTGTAAGGTATAAAAAAGGTGCGCTCACTTGGTCGCTCGAACCCTTGAGTGGGGAGACCTAGTTGTGGGCAATCCTTCACCAGCAAGAGTCTTTATCTACACTCCCACAAACCCACACGTAGATCGGGGTTGTATGGCCTATAGAAACTATTTCCTTGTGCTTGTGGACCATCCTCAGTTGGATGCAGTTGGACTTCTTGTCAGAAATGCGAACTTATTGGGCCATTTAAATTGGGACGAGTTCGTATCCTATGACAATTGGGCCAAAAGCTTCTGAAATGTTGATGGGCCACTCTGTAGAAATTATTTATGTATGCTTGTGTTTGGGAACATTGTCGTTTGGATCCATTCAGAGCTTTTGTCATGAGGTATGGGCTTGTTGGGCCATTTAAACTGGGACAAGAACGTATCTTATGATGATTGGGCCAAAAGCTTCTAAAACGCCAATGGGCCATTATATGTTTGTGTTTAGGAACATTATCATTTGGATACGGTTGGACTTCTTGCCATGAGATGTGAACTTGTTGGGCCATTTAAACTGGGACGCGTTCACTCCTATGACAGTTAGCCCAAAAGCTTCTATAATGATGATGGGCCGATTTGTGTGAAAATTTTAATGAGTTGATATATTCCTTGTATCGCATGCATCTCATTCATCTCATACATACATATGTCCTGTTAACACCCTCTATGTCTATAAAAGACATCATAGATTCCTGTTGGGTTAGGGAATATGGAACACTCACTAAAAGACCGGTAACAGATATGAGTACATCCGATAACGAGGTATCTCGGATAGATCAGTTGGAAAATGGTCTCGCCAAAATTATTGAACAGTTGCAAGCCTTGACTACTACTGTGGCTGGTATGGTTGTACCCCATGCTGGGGGAAGTTCTGAGAATGTGAGGCGCGAGGAGCCTCCAGATGGGTTGGGGGATGACATCCCCGCTTTTGATGATCACATGGCAGAGTATGCAACAGGCAGAGTGATTGGGTCTCAGATAGAATTTCAGAAGCTTCAGGATTAGGTTGAAACAATTACCCGTAAAATGAGGGGTAAACATGAAGAGTTGTTAGATTATGAGGCAATGACCTTCGAAGAACAGTTGCCAGCTCAGTTCAAGATGCTGGATATGGTTAAGTTCAACGGGAATGGGGATCCGAGGGTCCATCTCCGTCAGTATGTTTCAATTATGAGTTCAGTGGGTTTATCCGAGCGTCAAGTGCAGAAAATGTTTGGGATGTCACTTGAGGGAGCGCCGGGTAGTTGGGTTTAGTTGTATCACAGCCTTGAGAAGAAGATTAGGGAAGATTGGAGGGAACTGGCTGATGCTTTTCTGAAGCATTTTGTTACAGATTTGGAAATTGATTTGTCACTCCATGATTTGGAGAACACTAAGCAGAAGCCAGAGGAAAGCTTCAAGGAGTATATAGACCGCTGGAGAAGCCAGCTTCTAAAAATACAGACTCGGCCCTCTGAGAAGGACCAGATTAAAATGATCATCAAGGGTACCAAGCCTTCAATTTATGGCAAGCTGATGAGGATGACCTCCATGATTACTGATTTTCGACAGTTGAGAGAAACTGTCATGGATATTGAAGAAGAAGAGGCAGAGAACAGGAAGTTTTATGGCCTAAGTATGAGGCCTATTGGGGGAACATCAGGTACCAAACCTGTTTCTATGGAGATTGCTGCCATCCGGAATCAGAGATTCTCCAACTTAGGAAGGCCTTGTCTAAGGTGCTGGAGAAATTAAAAAGATAAGGACTTCTGAAACCCCTGGAGACCAAACCACTTCCCAACCCTCCACCACCACATCTCAATCTGAGCCAATACTGTCACTTCCACCAACAGAAAGGCCACGACACTGATAATTGTGCCCGCCTCTGCCATGAAATCCAAGATCTTAGAGACTCCAAAAAGGTACACGACCCTTGAAACAGAACGCCCCAACACACACCAAAATCCCCTACCAAATTACCACTCTGTCCCCCCACCGACCTATATGATAAACTCTGGCCTACCCGAAAGCCTTGTCCTCAAGTCCTTTGACCATCAAGCCTTTTGCCTGGGTATCTGGGACAGTAACAGTGAAGATGAGACAGAACGGGGGCATAATTTCTGGGAAGACTTCTCCAGTAGTGATGAAGAAGAAGTGAGGGGAATGACACGCATCGGTCGTTTCTATAATGATATGGCAGAAAAGGGTAAAAATGTATTAACATATGGCAGAGAAGTGGTTGAGAATGCAGAGATTACTAAGGGAGATACAGTGCTGAGGCAGTTGAAAAAGACCCGGGCACATGTTAGCATCTGGGAATTATTGTGTTCATCACATGAACACAGACGGGCCATGCTTGAGGCCTTAAGCAAGATAGTAGTGCCAGAAGAGGCCAACCCCGCAATGTTTGTTGGGTTAGTCCAAAAGGAAAGTCTGCCAATATCCTTTTCTGAGGAAGAACTCCCGGCTGAGGGGAGAAATCATAATAGACCATTGTTTATCAGGGCTGAAGTGAGGGGTAAAATGACCTCTTGTGTGATGGTGGATGACGACTCATCCATTAATGTGTGCCCGTTGAAGATTTTGGCCAAGCTGGGTATGAAGGTAAAATATCTGGATCTCTCTAGTATGACTATCAAGGCTTATGATGATAGTAAGCGAGAAGTTGAGGGTACGTTTGTGGCAGTGTTCAAGGTTGGTCATATTGAGGATGAAGTTGAGTTCACAGTGCTGGATATCCCAGCTATTTTTGCCTTGTTGTTGGGAAGGCCTTGGTTTCATAAGCTTGGAGGCGTGCCCTCTACTCTACAACAGATGATTAAGTTCCCGTATGAGGGAGAAATTGTCACCATTCGAGCTGAGGTGGACAATGTTGTAGCTGCTTTGGAGATACAGCCTTTCACGAGGTTCCAAGTGTCGGCGAATTTTGAGGAGTATGTGGATCCTAGGGTGGCTATGATCATGGAAAAGATGAAGTTCGAGCCGGGCAAAGGTTCAACATTGCCTAATTTTAGAGGTCAGACCACTCGAAAGGGTTTGGGGTACAAGTCTGATGAATAAAAGCCGAGGGCTAAAAAGAAAGGGTTAAAATTGATGGAATTCTTTGTGAAGGCTTCAGGGTATCAAGGTGAGCCCGAACCAATAGAATTTAATGGGATTGTGGTGACTGGATTTGAGATCTTCCGGGATATGTTGGGTGAAAAACCTCTGACAGAAGAAATTATGAAAGAAGAAGATAAGTGGGAAGAAGAGTTGATGAAATTGGAGAGCCTGACTCTCGAAGAGGATGAAGAAACTGAGAAAAATCTGATTGCGGAGGAAGAAGTGTCTGTGGATGATGAAGAAATTTATCTTCCTGATATATTTGAGTGTACTTCTGCATTTGCTAGTAATAAAGACAATTATTTTGCTTACTTGCCTGAGTCCTTCCTTTCAATTTGCATGACTTGAGTATATTTGATATCAACTCAACCAAAACAAATGCATTTAACTTGGGCACGCCTGAGAAACCCAAGGAAATTCTGATTGCAAGTGAGGTTACCTCCGAGGAGAGGGAGAAATTAGAAGAAATATTGGTAAAATATGCCAAAGTGTTTGCTTGGTCCTACAAGGACTTGCCTGGGGTAGACAGAAGTATTGCCCAGCATACAATACCAACTTATCCGAATATGAGGCCAGTAAAACAGAAACTCCGACGGATGAGACCGGAATAGGCTGAGAAAGTTAGAGAATAAGTCAAGAAACAGATAGATGTGGGGTTCCTGGAAGTGGTAAAGTATCCTGAATGGTTAGCAAATGTTGTGCCAGTGCCGAAGAAAGATGGGAAAGTCAGAATGTGTGTGGATTACAGATATCTCAACAAGGCTTGTCCGAAAGATGATTTTCCTCTACCTCATATTGATGTGCTAGATGATAGTGTAGCTTTTTCTGCCATGTATTCATTTGCAGATGGGTTTTCAGGGTATAATCAGGTTCTTATGGCTGAGGAAGACAAGCACAAAACTGCCCTTGTCACCGAGTGGGGTACTTATTGTTACAAAGTAATGCCGTTTGGGCTCAAGAATGCAGGAGCTACTTATCAGCGGATGGCCACTACATTGTTCCACGATCTGATGCACAAAGAGATTGAAGTATATGTGGATGACATGATGGTGAAATCAAAGACAATAATTGGGCATATAGAAGCACTGGAGAAGTTCCTTCAAAGGGTCGATAAGTACAACCTGCGATTGAATCCTAAGAAATGTGTGTTTGGGGTAACATCAGGAAAATTGCTGGGACATACAGTGGGAATGAGAGGAATAGAAGTAGATTCTGAGAAAATCAAGGCAATTACTGAGATGCTGGCACCGAAGACAGAGAAAAGGGTTAGAGCATTCTTGGGAAAAATTCAGTACATCAGTCGGTTCATCGCCAAGTTGACATTAGTGTGTGAGCCTATTTTCAAACTATTGAGAAAGGACCAGCCAATGAAATGGAATGAGCAGTGTCAGTCAGCTTTCGACAAGATCAGAGAATACTTGGTAAAACCTCATGTATTGAAACCTCCAAGACCGGGCAAGCCTTTGATACTGTATTTGGCTATAGAATCGGAAGCACTGGGTGCAATGATGGTACAGGCAGATCAGACCGGGGTAGAGCATGCAGTCTACTATCTCAGCAAGAAAATGATTTCGTATGAAGCCCGCTATCAAGAAGTAGAGAAGATCAATTTGGCAGTAGTATGGGCATCCAAAAAATTGCGGCATTAATTCCAATCATACAAGATCCAGGTAGTGGCAAAGGAGAATCCTTTGAAATATCTGCATTCAATGCCTTCGCTAGTGGGAAAATTGGGCAGATGGTTAGTGTTACTGACAGAGTTTGACATTGAGTACCTCACTTCCAAAGTTATCAAGGGGCGAGCCGTAGCAGAGTTTCTGGCATTGCAACCTATCGAAGGGGATCATTATAAGTTTGAATTTCCAGATGAAGAGATCCAGGTAATAACAGTTCAGAGATGGAAAATGTACTTTGAAAGAGCAGTGAATTACAAGGGAGCCAAAATTGGGATTGTGATAGTGACCCCGTAAGGAGAAACCTTGCCTATGGCCAAGAGGTTGACCTTCGGAGTAACCAACAACATGGCCGAGTACGAAGCATGTGCTTTTGGGTTGACGGCACTGGTAGCCTTGAAGGCTGAGAGCGTAGAAGTCTACGGGGATTCAATGTTAGTAATTTGACAGATTCAGAGAGAATGGGAACTAAAGGAAGAACGGTTGAAACCTTACCTTTTTCACCTCAGAACGTTGGCACAGGCTATCCCTGATTGTAAATTTCAGCACTTGTCGCGAGAAGAGAATCAGATGGAAGATGCATTAGCTACACTTGCAGCGACTTGGGAAAATCCAGAGAAGTTAGTGATGAGACCATTGATACTGACAACAGCAAGCAAACCGATCTATGAGACAGAAAGAGTTTCGGAAGTAGAGATCGACGATGGTAAACCTTGGTATCATGACATTTAGAGGTATCTGGAACACAGAGAGCTCCCAGAGGAAGCAATCAGAAAAGACAGAATAGCCATTCAGAAGTTGGCTTCTCAGTATGTGATTTTGAAAGGGGAACTGTACAAGAGGCAAGCAAATGGCATTCGGCTAAAGTGTTTGAGAAGAGAAGAGGCTTAGAAGATAATGGAAGAAATATATACCGGGGTATGTGGACCACACATGAATGGGTTGAATTTGTCTCGCAAGATTGCAAGACAAGGTTTCTATTGGTTAACCATGGAGACAGACTGTGCGAAGCTGGTAAAACATTATCACAATTTTCAAGCACATGGTAATATGAATCATCTGCCTCACACAGAGTTACACGGGTTGTCAGACCCTTGGCCTTTCTCAGTATGGGGAATTGATATGATTGGAGAGATTCGACCAAATGCATCGAATGGACATCACTTCATAGTGGTGGCAATAGACTACTTCTCAAAGTGGGTGGAAGCTGAATCATTCTGCAACATTACAACAAAGCAGATGGCAAAGTTCATTGCTCGGAATATTGTATGTCGATATGGGATGCCGCATCATGTAGTGACAGATAACGGAGTTCAGTTTCAAGGGGAAATAAAGGCAATGCTACAGAGATATGTGATAGTTCATCACAAGTCATCACCTTACAGGCCGCATGCAAATGGGGCAGTCGAAGCCGCCAACAAGGCAATAAAGAAAATGTTAGCCAAGATGACAGATAACTACAGAGACTGGGCCGAGAAATTGTTGTACGCCTTGTGGGGGTATAGAACGTCTGTGAGAACAGCAACAAGAGCCACGCCTTACTCTTTGGTTTATGGAATAGAAGCAGTACTGCCAGTGGAAGTTGAGATACAGTCAATGAGGGTATTAACAGAAACAGAGTTATCTGAACAAGAATGGGCCGCACAGAGGTTTGAACAGTTAGCACTGCTAGATGAAAAGAGAATGAAGTCATGGCATCACATACAGATATATCAGAAGAGGTTGGCTCGGGCATTCAACAAGAAGGTGTGTCCTACTAAGATCAGAAAGGGTGATTTGGTACTTAAGCAGTCAAGGCCGTCGACGACAGATCTGAGAGGAAAGTTCAGACCTAACTGGGAAGGACCTTACATAGTCCGGAAAGTAATGGGAAATGGGGCAGTGAGACTGTCAGACTTGGAAGGTAACGAGTTCACTGAGCCGATCAACGTGGACAGATTGAAGCAATATTTTTCCTGAGAAAGATAAACTTGGCAGAAGACCTAACCCAAAAGGATAAGGAAACTCATGCATGCACGCATACACGTAACACATTTTGGCATTCGTTTTGTGTTTGTTTTTTATTCATTGGTTTTGAAGAAGAAAAGAGAAGGCGGCAAAGACAAGCCGATCAGAAGCATCAACATACCAGCATCAGTTTTGGGATGCGTCCCAGGGGGCGAGGCCTACATCAATACTAGTAGCAGTCTTGGGGATGCGTCCCGGGGTTGAGGCCCATGTCAACACACATACCAGTTGTAGTTATTGGGATGCGTCCCAGGATCGAGGTCCACTGCATCTTCAGTTTTGGGATGCATCGCAAGGTTAAGGCCCACCTTTTGTCAGTGGTATTGGGATGCGTCCCAGGGTCGAGGCCCCCGTTGTCAATTGCAGCTATTGGGATGCGTCCCGGGATCAAGGTCCACTGCATCATCATTTTCGGGATGCATCCCAGGGTCGAGGCCCACATTTTGTCAACGGTATTGGGATGCGTCCCAAGGTCGAGGCCCCCGTTGTCGGTTGCAGCTATTCGGATGCGTCCCAGGATCGAGGTCCACTGCATCATCATTTTCGGGATGCGTCCCAGGGTTGAGGCCCATATTTTATCAGCGGTATTAGGATGCGTCCTAGGGTCGAGGCCCCCGTTGTCGGTTGCAGCTATTGGGATGCGTCCCAGGATAGAGGTCCGCTGCATCATCAACTCAGTTCGAGACATCAGGAAAGTCAGGTGGCAGCTGGCGAGCCAGATAAGTGAAAATGCATTGCAAAACTTTGATAGGATTGTCACTGTTACACATTACACAAGTCCCATCAAAGTGCGGGGGACTGTAGGCACTGCAATTTTGCATGTAAGTCCCTATGATGAGTCTTATTTGGAGGCACTACCTTTTAAGTCTCGGAAACCGCGGGAAATGGACGTCGGAATGGAATCGGTATTTTTGTTAGATGTTATTCACTTGTTTAGCCTCGGGTTCGCTTGTTGGACCTCCGTTTTAAATCACCTTTGGCCCAAAAAACCCCGCAAACCATTTAACTTTGGCCCAAAACCCCTGCAAGCTACACGCCTAGCCTACACACACCAAGCCCACCACCAAAGCCAACCCACACGCCCAGGCCTTGGCCCACACGCCCAAGCCCACTTAAAACACATCCAAATTAATTAAATACATATTTAACACATGACGAAATTAAATAAAATCTAAAAATTATATACTAATTTAAAATAAAATCATGCCTAATTAAAATCAATCAAGTATATTATATTCCTAACTAAACAAATTTCATGCCTAAACAAAACAAATTAAATAAATAACCTTCCTAAACAAACCAAATTTTGTCTCCAATCAATCTTGTGTTTTCCTTACATAACACTAAATCATATCCTTCTTTAATGCACAAATCCCTTCCTTGTCAAGCAAGGATTCACCCATCCCCTTTGTCTATAAAAGAAACACATTGCCAAGACACTTGCTCCCCCTCCAATTCACGCACATACAGCAAAAAAAAGGCTCTCTCTCTCACGCATACACAAAGAAAAGAAGCCCTAGGCCTTACGCCCAAAACAAGAACAAGCATCAAATAATTCTCCTCTCATCCCTCACTCTCCATAACCGAAAACATCAAGCCCCTAAACACTCCTCATAACCGAAAACATCAAGCCCCTAAACACCCCTCATAGCCGAGAATCATCACCCAAAACAGTCCCCTAATTCCACCAAAACTGCATCACCGAAAAAGTCACAAAGCCCCACTGTAATCACCGTAAAATACCCTACCTGAAACTGCCTAACGTCATCGAATAAACTGCCATAAAACCGCACTACACTTACCGAGATACAGCAGCCCCATACAGCTCTATAACCACCAAAACTGCACTGTTTTTTACGCCATATAATCATCGAAAAACAACAGCCCTGCACCCTTGAAACTACCAAAAAAAACAGCCAAAACAGCAGCTTAAAACACCTAAAATAGTAACTAAAAACTGCACTTTTAATCCCTAAAACAGTAACTAAAAAAAACTGCACTTTAAACCTTCAAAAACATCCAAAACAGTAGCCTAAATACAGCAAACATAGTGACCAAAAATCAGCAGTAAAACAGTAGCAAAACAGCAGTGAAACAGAGTGAAAATGGTAGCTTGAGCAGCAAAACAGCGAGAAAAATGGAAAATCAGTAAGCCGGAAGAGTTGCGGAGTTTTAGCCCTTCCGATCATCGTGTAACGTGCTTCCAAAAGTCGACGCAAAAGGTTAGACCTGAGGGCACTTTTCACATCTATTTTCATTCGTATTTTATTGTTTATTAAATTTTATTTGCATGATTATTGTGGAATGATGCATGTTGTGGCCCTTGAATAGATAGAAAATGTATGTATTGTGAAATGATGAATGTTGTGGCCCTTGAATAAAATGGAAAATGTGTCGCCTCTTGTGGTATATAGAATGGAAACCCAGACATAAATTCCGTAGCCGAATCCGAATGGACAGTAGTGCGGTCTATACTTGGGATACACTCCACGTACCACTTGAGCAAATGGCACATATTTCGATTTATTTTGTCTTGTTTGTTTATTACCGTTATTTAATTTCTGCATGTTATTTGTTTGTTTAATGATGAGATAAAGCGCATGGGCTTAGTAAGTCGGATTACAGGTCCTCCATTTCGAGGGGTTAAAATCCTTTACCACGATGCTTTTCTACACCTGATGATGTTTATTCGGTTGAATGTAAGATGTGTTCAATCGGGTATACAAAGTCCGATATTGTTGTCTTTATTTTTTATATGCATTATGTTATTAGCGCATGGGCTTAGTAAGTTGGATTAAATTTCCTCTATGTCGAGGGGTTAAAATCCTTTACCACGATACTTTGCCTCGCCTTTTAGCCCGTTATTATTGATTAGGTGTCATCTATTCATCCATTCACGTATGTGTCATATTGTTTACTGCATTTTGGAGGTCACTGCTATAATCCCGTTCGAACGCGTTTCAGAACTCCGCACGAACGCATGTTTTCTGTCTTAGTTCGTTTGAACACGTTTCGAATGCTACTCAAACGTGAACTTTCTATTTACCGTTCGAACGCGGCTACGAACGCCGCACGAACACCCACAGTAAATAGGCCCTCTTCCATCACATCTCATGCACGGTTACTCATTTTATCATTTACCTTTTTGATTGTCCATGTTCTCGCAGTTAGTCGTTTATTGTGTTCACAAGATCGCTGTTGGTTATTATCTAGGTCCCAAGATCAAACAAGCAATGAAAAAAAATGTGTGAATACATCAACGGAGGTAGCGGAATACTCACATCGATCGGATGAGTCGATTTGAAGACGAATGAAGCCCAAAAGGCCCACTGTTTTTGGCGCCACTGGTAGCAGTTCACTGCCCTCCAAATCTGAAATTTGAGCTGCGAAACGGAGTTCCAAGCCTCGTCGAACGGATCCCGGCTCATGGGTGAACCTCCCTACCACCTTCGCAAGACTCGTAAGTGTGCTAGCACTTGGATTTCCACCATGAAAATCCACTCTTGCTTCCCTAATATTCACGCCCAAATGAAGTTCAAAACCAGTGAGCAAAGCCACTGTTTTGGCGTGAGAGAGATGAGATAGTGAGAGAGAGAATTGTGTTTTTTGACGTAATGAAAAATGTGTAAAACTTTTGATTATATTTTTTCAAAATAAATAATCAATTTCATTTAATTAAATCCAATTTATCAAATGAAATTTGGAGCCAAAACTTAAAGCTTTTCCCTCCAAAATGCTTTACACTATTCTAGTCAAATCCATCACTATTCATATCACCTTTATTAAAGTGACATGTTGTCAAGTCACATCATTCAAAGTGACAAGTGATTTGACGCTTGATGCGACTTGCGTTGCCGCATTCGAATTCGAAATACGAATGCGCTCGCAATCACACTCGGGCTCGGGTTTGCTAATTCCAAATTAACGATTTTTTCGCCGCGTCGTAATTAAATGATTGCGCCTAGCGAATTCACTATTCACGTCGCTAACGAATTAATTCTAAATTAATTCGTTCGCCCGAATTAAAATCTAATTTTAATTCCGCGTCGAAATCTAATTTCGTTTAATATATCGAATATATTAATTTACCGATTAATTCCAAATTAATCGTTATCTCTCTCTAGACGATATTTTATCCTAGATAAAATATCTCCGTAATTTACCATATTATTCAAGAGTGCGAGTTGTGCGTCATCGGTGGATTATCGGGAAGCGACCCATGAGATCCCCGGATACGTTGGCAGTAAATACGGTCGTCGGTGTATCCGAATCACGTACGTACCAAGTACTACGTTCTACCGATTTACGAGACAAGGTCGACTCCTAGCAAAGCACCAAGTCTTCCCAATTCTCCGGACATATCCATTTAAGAATATTAAGATCTGTTATCAAGCGTAGTATACCAATGTATTGTGTGTATCGGTCCAGTATCGGATAGTCACGTGCTAGGGCTGGGCTGGATAAGTGTCTGCCCCGTCCGAAACACATATCGGATGCCTGGTAACATAGTCTCTATAATCGGATATTCATGACCTGGTCACAATATCCCGATTGGTTGCGCAACACTCAAGAGCACTAGTACCGTATCCTGCGTGACATCATCTCCAATATGACTGAAGTGATACTTCCGTCTTGACATCACACCCAATACACTACGACTCTCTGATAAACCCAGAAGTGGTGTACGCAGAACCGGTTAAAGCCCTGTACCACCAAGACCAAAGTCTACTGATTATCGCAAGTATTAGCGATGCAAGTCTCAGGTTAAGACTATACACACCTACCTTGATTTCGGCCTCCCATAGACACATAGTCATAATACCAATGGGATTCCGAAGGGTCTATCCAGAGCGAAGCTGTTTCCCGTACCATCGGTGAAACACGACCTCCTATCGCACTTGCATAAGTATCCAATACTTATATATATGAGAACTATGCCGTTGTGCCCTAACGCACACAAGTGCAATACTAGCCTATTCCGCATTATCGATGTCCAGTCTCGATAATACTCCGGCTAGGGATATTTAATGATTAATTCTTCGGGGACTGATACTGTTGTTGGACAAAATGACCCATAGCGTCACTATTTGCACAGATCATTGTGTTGTTGTAGCAAATTAACTATGTGACAAGGAAATTGCACTCTCATATTTGTGATTAGATCACCATAAATATATAAATGAAGAGAGGTCCATATGATTAGTTCCTGGATTGAGAATGATATGAGACAGTATCAGTCCACGAAGGATTAATCATTAAATATCCCTAGCCGGAGTATTATCGAGACAGACATCGATAATGCGGAATAGGCTAGTATTGCACTTGTGCGCGTTGTGAGGGCACGACGGCATAGTTCTCATATATTTAAGTATTGGATACTTATGCAAGTGCGATAGGAGGTCGTGTTTCACCGATGGTACGGGAAACAGCTTCGCTCTGGATAGACCCCTCGGAATCCCATTGGTATTATGACTATGTGTCTATGGGAGGCCGAAATCAAGGTAGGTGTGTATGGTCTTAACCTGAGACTTACATCGCTAATACTTACGATAATCGATAGACTTTGGTCTTGGTGGTACATGGCTTTAACCGGTTCTGCGTACACCACTTCTGGGTTTATCAGAGAGTCGTAGTGTATTGGGTGTGATGTCAAGATGGAAGTATCACTTCAGTCATAGTGGAGATGATGTCACGCAGGATACGGTATTAGTGCTCTTGAGTGTTGCGCAACCAATCGGGATATTGTGACCAGGTCATGAATATCCGATTATAGAGACTATGTTACCAGACATCCGACATGTGCTTCGGACGGGGCAGACACTTATCCAGCCCCAGCCCTAGCACGTGACTATCCGATGCTGGGCCGATATACACAATACTACGGTATACTACGCTTGATATAGATCTTAAATATTCTTATAAGAATATGTCCGGAGAATTGGGAAGACTTGGTGCTTTGCTAGAAGTCAACCTTGTCTAGTAAATCGGTAAAACGTAGTACTTGGTACTTACGTGTTCGGATAGTCCGACGACCGATTTGACTGCCAACATATCTGGGGATCTCATGGGTCGCTTCCCAAAGATTCACCGATGACGTATGACTCGCACTTTTATTAATCTGGGATTAATATGATGAGAGAGAAAATTAATCTGGGATTAATCACAGAGATATTTTATCTGGGATAAAATATCAATTTAAGAGAGAGAGAATGATTAATTTGGAATTAATCGATTAATTAATATATTTGATATATTAAACGAAATTGGATTTCGACGCGGAATTAAAATTAGATTTTAATTCGGGCGAGCGAATTAATTTAGAATTAATTCGTTAGCGACGTGAATAGTGATTTCGCTAGGCGTAATCATTTAATTACGACGCGACGGAAAATTCGTTAATTTGGAATTAGCGAACCCGAGCCCGAGATTATTTGCGAGCGCATTCGTATTTCAAATCAAGCATCAAGTCGCTAGTCGCATCTAGCGTCACATCAAGCGTCAAATCATGTCACTTTGAGTGATGTGACAATTGATTGGATTGATAAAGTGAAGTAATGTGACTTGATGTAATAAAGGTGATGTGTGTGGTTGGGAATTAAACCCAAATGTGTTTGAAATGAATTTCAAATGAAATTCAAGTGCATTTGATGCATAAAATAAACACAAAAACCGTATACCACATTCACTCCACTTTTCCCTCCTCTCTCTCCTCTTCTTCTTCCTCTCATCACTCACGCCATTTCTGTTTTCTAAAGAGGCAGTGAACTGCCGGTTTTAAGAAGCAAAATGGAAGGGAAGCAAGTGTGTTTTGTGGCAAAACAAGAGTGCTAGCACACTCCGGGATCAATGCGAAGGTGATAGGGAAGCTTACCAATGAGCCGGGATTCAAATGATGAAGCTTGGAGCTTCAAATTCTTGTTGAAAATGGCGCAAAACAGAAGCCAAATCTGCAGCAGTGGGCGCACATGAGCAGTGGGCAGTGAGCAGAATTTCGTTTTTTGTTGCCTCCTTCGTCGCTCAACCGATCGATGTAAGTATTCCGCAACTTCCGTCGTTGTATTCACTTGTGATTCATGCTTGAGTTTTGATCTTGGGACCTTTAAAAACTCCAACAATGGCATCAAGAGCTTAGGTTAAAAGCATGAAAAAGTTAGGGCTAAAATTTGGGCAAACTTGATTTTGAGCATGATAAATTAAATTGGATGGATTTGTATGCTTAATTGTGTTTGAATTGAAGATTGATTGGGTCAATTTCAAGAAAATTTGATTGGATCACTTTTTCCCCAAATTTCTACCTTGGCCGAAAGTTGAACATGATTTAATGTCTTGGGATTTTTGATTTTTGACAATTGGATGTGTTGGAAATCATTCGGGAATATGATTTAATGTCGATTGCGGAATCAATTGGATTGAATTCGAATCGGACGAAAAATCCCCAAATTGCCAAGTATGTCATAAAGCTTGAAATTGGGTAAAATTGATTTAAGCATGCAATTATGAAATTGGATGATAAAGTATGCTTGAATGTATTTTAATTGATGATTGGTTGGATCAATTTGATTAAATATTGTTTGGAACAAATTTCCCCAAAATGCTTATGTTGGCCGAATAGTAACTTAGCCCTAAAGTCTTGGAATTTTGAATTTTAATTCATTGGATGAGTTAGAATCAATTAGGATATTGATTTAATGTCGATTGTGGGATTAATTGGATTGAAACCAAATCGGATATAAAATCCTCTCCTTGGCCGAGACTTAAAGAGCATATAATGGGTTTGATTTTAATCAAAATGTGTTGGACATATGATGATGATAATGAGCATGATTAATTGTGTGAATTGATGTTTTAGAAATGTTAATTTGGGTGATTAATCATGATATACACTTTAGGTAATTAAATTGCGAAATTGGATTTGTGTAATTTAATTAATTGGGCTAATTTTGGAAATTGAGCTTGAATTGTTGTTATTGGGCTTATTGGGCTTTGTTGTACAAAGTTTGTTTTAGGCAAAATTGGTTGGATCCAATTGGGCCCAAAACCGCATCCATAAAGCCCAAATGCAACATAATGGACCTTTAAAGTTTAATTGGGCCTAATGGGCCAAGATTAATTTATAGGCTTATGGGGTAACTCCCGGATTGGATTTTGGTTATTCGGTTTGACCCGAGTTGACCAAAAGTCCACGCCTTAAGAAATTAATTAAAAGCCAATTAGACTTTAATTAAATTAATATTGGATATTAATAGGTCTTTGAGACGCGTTACGATTAAATTTGGAATTTAAGTCGTAAAGGTTTATTAATAAAATAAAGTGTAATATTTAATTTGGAATTAAATAGTGAATTAGTATTAAATACATATTAAATTGGATTTAATTATGTAGTTTAATTTAATTCTGGAATTCGTACTTTAAGTACTTATTCGCAAAAACGAGTTTGACTCAAGCAAAATCAAATCGTTGTTTGAACATTGGATGATCATTAATTATCAAGATTAATTAATTGGATTAGATTGATTGATAACATGCTTGAGTGAATACATGGTTGTGATGCATGAATAATGTATATCGGATGGATATTAGATGGGTGGGGCAATTTTAGAAATTGTTGTAATAAATTTGATTTATTAATTGGACCTGCGTGTCCAGCCTTATCACCTTCTATTCTTTGTATTCTCTTCTCACCTATTCCCCTCAATGTAAATGAGGTTTCTTTATAAGTGTAGTGTAACGGGTAGAGAAAAATATTTGTGCTAGCGGGAGAGAGAAAGTGAGAGATTTGATCTAGGATCAATGTGTAAAGTATCCATCCGCATATCATTATTATTTTATCATATGCGCTTTATTATGTGTTTAGAATGCATGTTTAAGGGTGTATGATGATGAGACCTTAACAAAGATAATAAATTGGTTGCCAATTTGCACGCGAAAAGCCCTCATCAAATATCATGCGTTTTTTCCTTCCATTGAGTGATTCTTGCTCAAGATCCTAGATTGGCATGGGTTGTTGGCCAAAGTCAAGCCCTTGTCCGTCGAAGATGTGTTTGAATGACGAGGCTTTGTTCCATATTGGTGTCTTGTCCAAGTTGTGGTTTGTTGGCCAAAGTCAAGACCACTTCTTGTCCAACGACATTGATTACGAAGCTTCCATGGTCAATGGGTCCACGCTTGACTGGGATCACTAGGTTTGTTGTGCCAAAGCCAAGGCCTAGTTGATTCAGAGGAAATAGGTTAGGGTATATATTGGATATATAGGCATATATATGATATATGTTTAGGACTTGGATGTCCACCTACTGGATCTAGGAATTGGATTGGATCCAATTGATCTTAGAGATCTACCTAGTTAATTATCATACAATTTGTTGGCCAAAGTCAAGATTGTGTGATATTTAACGGGATCCTAGCCCACTAGGAAACACGGTTTCCTGAGTACTCGACAGAGGGTTAGAGGCTCGACGAAAAATAGTGGGAGGCAAGAATTGAATTTGCAATACTCGTTCAATTACTCGCCATACGCGCTCATTTAAATTATTTCGTCATTAGATTAAATATTAGTTGGACTAATATTTAAATTGTTGTTTTATTTAAACAGTTGGACTGTATTATAGTTGATTATATATAATTGGATTATATTAATCAATATATTTGAATTAATTAATTTCGGTTTACAGTTGATTTTATAATTGGATTATAGTAATCAATGTAATTGAGGTTAATTAATTTAGATTATATTTGATATATAGTTGGACTATTATAATCATTATAATAAATAGTACCACAAATCGTTGATTAAATAGTTGGACTATTAGAATCAAGATATAAATGAAAGATTAGTGTTTAAGACATAATCCTGGGTGAAAATGTATTTAAACTACTTTAATTTTCAAATTGGGAATAATTTCAGGATGGTCCTGGAAAAATAATAGGTTAGTTTATTTGATAAAATAACTTATTATACCTTACGCCCAAAATTAAGCAAAATAAGTAGAGCATAAAATCTTTGGAAGATTTATGTGATGATGACTTTAATGCTTAATTTAATATACTTGTCATATAGACTCCTTAATTTCTTTATCAGAACTAAGGATTAGATTCTTAAAGTATGATATTGAAATTGAAGGATATTCAAAGGTTAGGTCTTGGAAGATAAATGACATATCCCAACATGTCTGCGCAATTGTGGCAAACGGAATCGCGAAGCGTGACTGTCGTTTGGACAAAGCAGACATGAAGGAATTGAAGACGAGCAAGGCTCTGACTTCAAATATGTTTGTCAAAATTATGTTTATTACTAGTATTAAAAATGGATTTTTAGATACTTAATATGGTACATAATAAATATATATATTGAAGTTCAGAATCTGCTATGAGCAGGATTAGAGAACTGTTATAATGTAACTAGTTTGACTAGATACATTATCTCTTTATCAGTGTTTAACCCACTGCGGGTGAACCTTTATATTTTAGAACACTACAGTGTTTTATTATATAAGGATGATATTGAGATAAACACATTAGATGTGAATAACAGAATTTATATTTTGAATATAAATAAATCTCAAATATATATAATGACAAACAAATAGCTCAAAATGATTTGATCAGAAGAAACTAATTATGGCATTGTTGTCTGGGACACAATCGAACAAGACTCGTATATCCACACTTTCGAAGAGTGGGTACTCGGACTGTTTTGATTCCAATCAAATAAAGTCTACGAATCTAGTTTATTGGGCAATATGCCTAAAACACTATTTACTTGGTAAAAGTGTAAATGCCACCGATCTATAAGCCCTAGTTCATAATGAAGCAAGTGGGCCCATGTCTAGCTAGGCTAGATATGGATATGAATATTTCGTGACCTATACAGATGTGGCATCGCGTAATGGTTGTGTGTTTCTTTTGAAGAACACAAATCGGAAACTTTTAGAGTTTCGACACGAAATAGACAAACAGATCGGCTATAGTATTATACCGTCACGGTAAGACCGTAATGGAAAATACTTAAGCAATAAGTTTCTTATATACTTGAAAGAGCATAGTATTCTTTCAAATGAGGACTCCTCCCGGAACACGTCAAAGTGACGGTGTGTCCGAACGGATTAACCGAATCATGTTAAACATGATAAGGCTAATCATGAGTCGCTCTGAGCTACCATTTCCTTCAACGGATAAGTTTTAACAGTGCGATAACTTATTTAGAATAAAGTTCTATTAATAATTTGTTTGACAAATATCATATTAGATATGAACAGGAAAGAAACCGGGTTTCTCATTCCTGACCATTTGGGATGCTAGGCATATGTTTGGATAATACCAAACTAAAACCTAAATTGGATAAGTGCCAAATTGGTTATCCTAAAGGAAACCATAAGTATATTACTTATAAATCTCACATGAGAACAATATGATTGTTGCTCACCATGCGGTTTTCCTAAGAGGAATACCGATATGCAGTGGTCAGTGAGAGGATGGTGATACTCGATGAAAATTGGAGTAATATTGTTCGAGGCACGAAATCCTTCATGGAACACATATAGTTCATCAATGATGAATTTATACCATTAATCTTCGAATACACAAGAACCGCGTAGATCGGAGAGAGTCAGAAAACAACCTAGGGTATGGGTTTCTGATCTCACCTCATAAAGATGTTAATCTTTTAAGGTATACCAACTGACTACGTGTGAGGTAGTGATACAAGGTATCGACTCCCTATTATGACAAAGTGTCATGAGTCCGAAATGGATTCCATGTATATCAACAAGTTTGGATACTAGTTGATGTACCACAAGGCATTGTGCCTATTGGTACTGTATATGTCTTCAAGGAAGACATACATGGAAGGAAACATACCAACGTACTAAGCTAGGCTTGTAAAGAAAAGGGTAGAGTTATCAACATTGTGTTGATTACGACGAAAACTTTTACATGTTTCCATTGTAAATCCATTTGGATAATGCTTGCTAAAGATGTATATTTCATTTATGAAATATGACAGCTTAACGGAAAATCGCTTTCCTGAAAAGGAAACCTTTCGGAGGATGTTTATAACATCCTGTCGGTTTTGTCGTACCATAACAAGCAAACAAGGTTTGCAGGTTATTCGATCCATGTTTGGATTGAAGCAAGCATAGGTTCTAGGAATTATCGTTTTGATGTAATCATAATGGAGTATGATTTAATTTAAAACGAAATGATTCTTGTGTATATAAAAGGGTTAGTGGGAGTGCACTGACATGAATGTCATGTAAAATAATGATAATATGTCATTTCTTGGAAATGATATTCCCATAAAATAATCGGTGAAAGCTTGGCTTTCTTGAAAACGACTATAAGTCGCAAACGGTACTATACAGTTAGAATAACGGTACAGTGAGCTAGAAATCTTCCAAGCAAGATTCTGTTGCCGAATTAACAACAAATGCGGATTATTGCTGCAGCTGAGGCAGCAATAGAAGCCATTTGGATCGATAATAAATATAATTAGATTAGATATAGTTCGTTAGCAGCTGAGCTAGGCTACAGCGCATGCTAATGAATCAATGGTCTCATCAACGATCCAGATAAATACTTCGACTATTCATCTGATTCGTTCGGATCATACATCGTGGCGATATGATGATCGAATAAATCGCGTCAAACGATAATCAAACAAATCCGCTGACGAAACCCTTTTCTCAGCAATTTGAGCGAACCGTACATAGTTCGGGTGTGGGACACTTGAGTGACTCGCTACGTGCCAAGTGGGAGATTGTTGGAAAAAATGACCCATAGCGTCACTATTTGCACAGATCATTGTGTTGTTGTAGCAAATTAACTATGTGAAAAGGAAATTGCACTCTCATAGTTTGTGATTAGATCACCATAGATATATAAATGAAGAGAGGTCCATATGATTAGTTCCTGGATTGAGAATGATATGAGACAGTATCAGTCCACGAAGGATTAATCATTAAATATCTCTAGCCGGAGTATTATCGAGACAGGACATCGATAATGCGGAATAGGCTAGTATTGCACTTGTGCGCGTTGTGAGGGCACGACGGCATAGTTCTCATATATTTAAGTATTGGATACTTATGCAAGTGCGATAGGAGGTCGTGTTTCACCGATGGTATGGGAAACAGCTTCGCTCTGGATAGACCCCTCGGAATCCCATTGGTATTATGACTATGTGTCTATGGGAGGCCGAAATCAAGATAGGTGTGTATGGTCTTAACCTGAGACTTACATCGCTAATACTTACGATAATCGATAGATTTTAGTCTTGGTGGTACAGGGCTTTAACTGGTTCTGCGTACACCACTTCTGGGTTTATCAGAGAGTCGTAGTGTATTGGGTGTGATGTCAAGACGGAAGTATCACTTCAGTCATAGTGGAGATGATGTCACGCAGGATACGGTACTAGTGCTCTTGAGTGTTGTGCAACCAATCGGGATATTGTTACCAGACATCCAACATATCCGGGGATAGTCCGACGACCGATTTGACTGCCAACATATCCGGGGATCTCATGGGTCGCTTCCCAAAGATTCACCGATGACGTATGACTCACACTTTTATTAATCTGGGATTAATATGATGAGAGAAAAAATTAATCTGGGATTAATCACAAAGATATTTTATCTGGGATAAAATATCAATTTAAAGAGAGAGAGAATGATTAATTTGGAATTAATCGATTAATTAATATATTTGATATATTAAACGAAATTGGATTTCGACGCGGAATTAAAATTAGATTTTAATTCGGGCGAGTGAATTACTTTAGAATTAATTCATTAGCAACGTGAATAGTGATTTCGCTAGGCGTAACCATTTAATTACGACGCGACGGAAAATTCGTTAATTTGGAATTAGCGAACCCGAGCCCGAGTGTGATTGCGAGCGCATTCGTATTTCGAATTTCAGATTTGGAGGGCAGTGAACTGCTACCGTTAATGCTCGTAGGGAGGTTCACCCATGAGCCGAGATCCGTTCGACGAGGCTTGGAGCTCCGTTTCGCATCTCAAATTTCAGATTTGGAGGGCAGTGAACTGCTACCAGTGGCGCCAAAAACAGTGGGACTTTTGGGCTTCATGGGTGAACCTCCCTACGAGCATTAACGGTAGCAGTTCACTGCCCTCCAAATCTGAAATTCGAAATACGAATGCGCTCGCAATCACACTCGGGCTCGGGTTCGCTAATTCCAAATTAACGATTTTTCCGTAGCGTCGTAATTAAATGATTGCGCCTAGCGAATTCACTATTCACGTCGCTAACGAATTAATTCTAAATTAATTCGTTCGCCCGAATTAAAGTCTAATTTTAATTCCGCGTCGAAATCTAATTTCGTTTAATATATCGAATATATTAATTTACCGATTAATTCCAAATTAATCGTTATCTCTCTCTAGACGATATTTTATACTAGATAAAATATCTCCGTAATTAATCCTAGATTAATTTTCTCTCTCTTCTATATAATCCCAGATTATTCAAGAGTGCGAGTTGTGCGTCATCGGTGGATTATCGGGAAGCGACCCATGAGATACCCGGATACGTTGGCAGTAAATACGGTCGTCGGTGTATCTGAATCACGTACGTACCAAGTACTACATTCTACCGATTTACGAGACAAGGTCGACTCCTAGCAAAACACCAAGTCTTCCCAATTCTCCGGACATATCCATTTAAGAATATTAAGATCTGTTATCAAGCGTAGTATACCAATGTATTGTGTGTATCGGTCCAGTATCGGATAGTCACGTGCTAGGGCTGGGGCTGGATAAGTGTCTGCCCCGTCCGAAACACATATCGGATGCCTGGTAACATAGTCTCTATAATCGGATATTCATGACCTGGTCACAATATCCCGATTGGTTGCGCAACACTCAAGAGCACTAGTACCGTATCCTGCGTGACATCATCTCCAATATGACTGAAGTGATACTTCCGTCTTGACATCACACCCAATACACTACGACTCTCTGATAAACCCAGAAGTGGTGTACGCAGAACCGGTTAAAGCCCTGTACCACCAAGACCAAAGTCTACCGATTATCGCAAGTATTAGCGATGCAAGTCTCAGGTTAAGACTATACACACCTACCTTGATTTCGGCCTCCTATAGACACATAGTCATAATACCAATGGGATTCCGAAGGGTCTATCCAGAGCGAAGCTGTTTCCCGTACCATCGGTGAAACACGACCTCCTATCGCACTTGCATAAGTATCCAATACTTATATATATGAGAACTATGTCGTTGTGCCCTCACAATGCACACAAGTGCAATACTAGCCTATTCCGCATTATCGATGTCCAGTCTCGATAATACTCCGGCTAGGGATATTTAATGATTAATCCTTCGGGGACTGATACTGTCTCATATCATTCTCAGTCCAGGAACTAATCATAGGGACCTCTCTTCCTTTATATATCTATGGTGATCTAATCACAAATGATGAGAGTGCAATTTCCTTGTCACATAGTTAATTTGCTACAACAACACAAAGATCTGTGCAAATAGTGACGCTATGGGTCATTTTGTCCAACAATCGCATGTTTACACGATAGTTATCTACTTATGCTTCCGCATTCATCCATTCAACATGTTCATGAAGTTATATGATTAATGTTATTCCGATTTGCTTTCATGCGTGATTGTACAATTATTATCTATTGGCATGCCTATGATCAAATGTAATGTGCTTATGACATCGTTTGCTTGCCGTATTTCAATTCATCTTTATGCATGCAAATTCACACATAGATTATATGCAAATAGGTTGTATGCAAATATGAAAATGTGTTACATGTGAATTTAGATGAACTCTTGATTTATGCATGCGAACTTATGAGTAAATTATCCTTGGAAATATATGTTGCTTAGGCTTGGTTAGATTATTGCACAAATCATTTCATTACAAGTGACATAAGTAAGGGACCATTTTGAACCCAACGGTTTGAGGTATTCCCTTGCGAGGGGTGAGTGCGGCCTTAAATCATTTTTCCGGTTCACACCGGGTAACGACTCCTTTATTCTCCGATTTAATCCCCCGCGGGCTACTCCGTACTCCCAACCGGGCCGCGAGCCCAGAACAGCATGCGTCGCCCAGTTTCTGTGTCCCACAAACATGTATCAACAAATGACTCTCATGCGAAGGAATTCTAATAAACAACAAAAAATGAGAATAAATAATAAGGGTGCCCTCAGGTCTAACCTCTTAGGTCGTCTCTCGAAAGTGCGTTAGACGGCCGTCGGAAGGATTGATGCTCCACAACACCTCTGGTTCACTGGTCCACTGCTTCCTTTCGCGGTTTCGTTGTTGTTTTTTTACTCTGTCTCACTGCTGTTTTCACTGTATTTTCTGGTTACTATTTTGCGGTGTATGAGGGAATGTTCTTGCGTTTTTAAGGGGTATTAGGGTTGTTGTTTAATGTGGTAATTGAGGTGTCTTAAGGTATGGTTTTTGGTTACCGTTTTTCGTAATTTAGGTTATTGTTTTGCGGTGTTTGGGATGCTGTTTGAGTGTGTATTTTTGGTGACTGGAGTACAGTTCAGGGAGTTATTCTCGGTGATAGGCAGTGCGGTTAATGTGAGGCTTATGGTGCGGCAATGTGAAAGTGTTTTGAGGGCTGTGTGATGCGGCAATAGATGGGTTATTTGGTGAGTGTTTCCGTGATGGTGGAGTATAGTAGAAGAGAAAATTATTTGCTTGCTTCTTGCTTTTTTTTTTCTTGGGCGTGTATGTTAGGGGGAGCAAGGGTTGGGCTTGTGTCTTCTTTTATAGGCAAAGGCTAGGGTTCCTCTTGTGTGAATAGAAAAGGGAATCATGCAATCAATGGTGATATCTCCTAATTAGTATATCACAAGGAAAATGTCTATTTAATTAGGGATATGATTGGGCTTGATTAGGAAGAAGATATATTTGATTTGTTTTATTTAGGTATGTGAATTATTTAGATTGGATTTTTTTTTTATTTAATTTAGGAATGATATTATTTTAATTTGTGACATGTGTTTTAAATGTTTTAATTATTTTTGGGTGGGTTTTGGTGGGCTAATTGGGCTTGGGCGTGAGGTTAGCAACAAAACCAGAAGTACCGACACCGTTCTAACGCCGATTCGAACGCTACACGAATGCCCGCAATCTGCTAGACATTCGAACGTGTTCACGAACACAGCACGAATGAAAGCAATGAACATGTGAATTGAATCTGATGACATACTTATTCTGAATTTCCCCTTCCGACATTCGTTTCCCGCGACTTCCGCAACCTAAAAAGTAGTGCCTCCGTACGAGACTCATCATTGGGACTTATATGAAAAAATACAGTTCCTACAGTTGCCCTCGCTTTGATGGGACTTGTGCAGTGTGTGACAATGACAATCCTATCAAAGTTGTGCAATGCATTTTTACTTACCTGGCTTGCCAGCTGCCACCTGACTTGCCTGCTGCTTCGAGCTGAGTTTATGATGCATTGGACCTCGATCCTGGGACGCATCCCAATAACTGTAACTGACAACGGGGGTCACGACCCTGGGACGCATCCCCAAAACTGATGATGCATGGGCAACGACCCTGGGATGCATCCCGATAACTGTAACCGATAACGGGTGCCTCGACCCTGGGACACATCCCGATAACATTGACAATGTGGGTCATGACCCTGCGGCGCATCCCCAAAACCGATGATTCAGGGGGCCAACGACCTTGGGACGCATCCCTATAAATGCAACTGACAACGAGGGCCTCGACCCTAGGACGCATCCCAATATCGCTGACAATGTGGGTCACGACCCTGGGACGCATCCCCAAAACTGATGATGATGTGGGTCATGACCCTGAGACGCATCCCCAAAACTGCTGATGATGTAGGTCACGACCCTGGGACTCATCCCCAAAACTGCTGCTGATAATGTGGGTCACGACCCTAGGACTCATCCCCAAAACTGATGACGATGTGGGTCACGACCCTGGGACTCATCCCCAAAACTGATGCTGATAATGTGGGTCACGACCTTGGGACTCATCCCCAAAACTGCTGACGATATGGGTTACGACCCTGAGACTCATCCCCGAAACTGATACTGATACTGACATGGGCCTCGCCCCCCGGGACTCATCCCTAAAATTGATATTGATATTGATGTGTCGTTGCTTCTGGTTGGCTTGTATTTGCCTCTTTCTTCTTTTCTTCTTTGAAACTTGTGAATATAAAACAAAACAAAACACAAAAGAGAATGCAGATACGTTATGTGTATGCATGCATATATGAATGAATTTCCTATTCCGTTGGGTTAGGTCTTCTGCAGGGTCTTCTATTTCTCAGGCAAAATATTGCTTCAATCTGTCCATGTTGATCGGCTCAGTGAACTCATTCCCTTCCAAATCTGACAGTCTCACTGCCCCATTTCCCATTACTTTCTGCACTATGTAGGGTCCTTCCCAGTTAGGTCTAAACTTTCCTCTTGGGTCTGTCATAGACGGCCTTGACTACTTAAGTACCAAATCACCCTTTCTGATCTTAGTAAGACGCACCTTCTTGTTGAATACTCAAGCTAGTCTCTTCTGATATATCTGCATGTGATGTAAGGATTTCGTCCTCTTCTCATCTAGCAGTGCTAACTGTTTAAATCACTGTGAGGCCCATTCCTATTCAGGAAAATCTGCTTCTGCTAGAACCCGTAGGGATTGTATCTCAACTTCCACTGGCATCACTACTTCCATTCCGTAGACCAAAGAGTAAGGCGTGGCTCCCGTTGCTGTTTTCACTGATGTTCTGTACCCCCACAGGGCGTATGGCAACCTATCGGCACAATCTTTACAGTTTTCTGTCATCTTGGCTAATATCTTCTTTACTGTCTTATTGGCAGCCTCGACTGCCCCATTTGTCTGTGGTCTGTAAGGTGACGACTTATGATGTCCTATCCCATAACTCTGTAGCATCGTCTTCATTTCCCCTTGAAACTGAACTCCGTTATCTGTCACTACATGATGCGGCATCCCATATCGACATATGATGTTCCGAGCTATGAAATTTACCATCTGCTTTGCTGTGACGTTACGAAATGACTCAGCTTCCACCCATTTTGAGAAGTATTCCACTGCCACTACTATGAAACGATGTTCATTCAATGCATTCGGACGAATCTCCCCAATCATATCAATTCCCCAAGCTGAGAAAGGCCATGGCTCTGATAGCCCGTGTAACTCTGTGTGAGGCAGATGGTTCAAATTACCGTGTGCTTGACAATCATGACAATGTTTTACCAGCTTTGCATAGTCTGTCTCCATGGTCAACCAGTAGAAGCCTTGTCTTACAATCTTGCGAGACAAGTTCAACCCATTCATGTGCGGTCCACATACCCCGACATGTACTTCCTCCATTGTCTTCTGAGCTTCTTCTTTTCTCAAACACTTCAGCTGAACGCCATTTGCCTGTCTCTTGTACAATTCTCCTTTCAAAAACACATACTGAGAAGCCAACTTCTGAATAGCTATTCTATCTTTTCTGCTTGCTTCTTCTGGGAGTTCTTTGAGTTCCAGGTATTGTTGAATATCATGGTACCAAGGTTTTCCATCGTCGACCTCCACTTTCAGAACTCTTTCTATCTCATAAACAGGTCTACTCGCTGTTGTCAGTACCAATGGTCTCATCACTAACTTCTCTGTATTTTCCCAAGTCGCTGCAAGTGTAGCTAATACGTCTGCCATTTGATTCTCTTCTCACGGCAAGTGCTGAAACTTACAATTGGGGATAGCATGTGCCAACTTTCTGAGGTGGAAAAGGTAAGGTTTCAACCATTCTTCATTCAATTCCCATTCTCCATGCATCTGTCGGACTACCAACATCGAATCTCCGTAGACCTTCACGCTCTCAGCCTTCAAGGCTATCAATGCAATCAATCCAAAAGCACATGCTTCATACTCGGCCATGTTGTTAGTTACTCCGAACGTCAACCTCTTGGCCATAGGCAAGGTTTCTCCCTCATGGGTCACTACCACGATCCCAATTTCGGCTCCTTTGCAATTCACTACTCCATCGAAATACATCTTCCATCCTTGAACTGTTATTGCTTGGATTTATTCATCTGGGAATTAAAACTTGTATTGATCCCCTTCAATAGGTTGCAATGCCAGGAACTCTGCTACGGCTCACCCTTTGATTACCTTGGAAGTGAGGTAACCAATGTCAAACTTCATCAGCAACACTAACCATCTGCCCAACTTCCCCACTAGTGAAGGTACTGAATGTAGATACTTCAGTGGATTCTCCTTTGCTACCACCTGGATCTTGTAAGATTGGAAGTAATGACGTAATTTTCTGGACGCCCATACCACTGCCAAACAGATCTTCTCTACTTCTTGATAGCGGGCTTCGTACGTAAGCATCTTCTTACTGAGATAGTAGACCGCATGCTCTACTCTCGTCTTATCTGCTTGTACCATCATTGCCCCCAGTGCTTCTGATTCTATGGCCAAATACAGTACTAAGGGTTTGCCCGGTCTTGGAGGTTTCAATACAGGAGGCTTTACCAAGTATTCTCTGATCTTGTTGAAGGCTGCTTGACATTGCTCATTCCACTTCACTGGTTGGTCTTTTCTCAGCAGTTTGAAGATAGGCTCACATACTGACGTCAATTTGGCGATGAACCGACTGATATACTGAATTTTCCCGAGGAATGCTCTAACTTCTTTCTCAGTTTTCAGTGCGAGCATTTCGGTGATTGCTTTGATTTTCTCAGAGTCTACCTTTATCCCTCCCATTCCCACTGTATGTCCTAGCAACTTTCCTGATGTTACCCCAAACACACATTTCTTGGGATTCAGCCGCAAGTTGTATTTGTCAACTCTCTGAAGGAACTTCTTTAGTGCTTCTATATGCCCAATTCTTGTCTCTGATTTCACCATCATATCATCCACATATACTTCAATCTCTTTATGCATCAAGTCGTGGAATAGTGTAGTGGTCATCCGCTGATAAGTAGCTCCTGCATTCTTGAGCCCAAACGACATTACCTTGTAACAATATGTGCCCCACTCGGTGACAAAGGCAGTCTTGTGATTGTGTTCTTCAGCCATGAGAACCTGATTGTATCCCGAAAACCCATCTACAAATTAATACATGGCAGATAAACAAGCACTATCAACTAGCACATCTATATGAGGTAGATGCAAATCATCTTTTGGGCAAGCCTTGTTAAGATCTCTGTAATCCACACACATTCTGACCTTCCCGTCTTTCTTCGGCACCGACATAATATTTGCCAACCTCTCAGGATACTTCACCACTTCCAGAAACCCCACATCTATATGTTTCTTGACTTTCTCTCTGACTTTCTCACCCCACTCAGGTCTCATCCGTCGAAGTTTCTGTTTCACTGGCTTCATATTTGGATAAGTTGGTATTGTATGTTGGGCGATGCTTCTGTCTACTCCAGGCATGTCCTCATAGGACCAAGCAAACACTTTGACATATTTGGCTAATATTTCTTCTAATTTTTCCCGCTCCTCAGAGGTAACCTCACTTGCAATTAGAATTTCCCTGGGGCTCTCAGGTGTACCAAGGTTAAATGCATTTTTTTTTGTGGAGCTGATATCAAATATACTCAAGTCGTGCAAATTGAAAGGGAGAGACTCAGACGAGTAAGCAAAATGATTGTCTTTATTGCTAGCAGACGCAGGAATACATTCAAATAAATCAGAGAGATAAACATCTTCATCCTCCACAGATGCTTCATCTCCCACAACTGGGTCTTCCTCATTTTCCTCGAGGGTCAGGCTCTCCAACTTCATCAGCTCTTTTTCCCATTTCTCTTCTTTATTCTTCGCAATTTCTGATGCCAGTGACTTCTCACTCATCACATCCTGAAAGATCTTAAACCCGGGCACCATAATCTCATTGACTTCTACCGGTTCAGGTTCTCCCTGATATCCTATTACCTTCACAAAGCATTCCATCAGCTTCAACATTTTCTTATTGGCTTTCGGCTTATCCTCATCAGACATGTATCCCAACCCTCTCTGGGTAGTCTGCCCCTTAAAGTTTGGCAATGTTGAACATTTACCCGACTCGAACTTCATCTTCTCCATGATCATAGCCACCTTAGGATCCACCCGCTCCTTAAAAGTTGCCGACACTTGGAACCTTGTGAAAGGTTATATTTCCAAAGCGGCCACAACACTGTCTACCTCAGCTCGGATGGTGACAATCTCTCCCCTGTATGGAAACTTAATAACCTGATGCAGAGTGGAGGGCACACCCCCAAGCTTGTGGAACCACGGCATTCCCAATAACAAAGTAAAAGTGGCCGGGATATCTAGCACTGTGAACTCAACATCATCCTCAATCGGGCCAACCTTGACTACTGCGGCAAAGATACCCTCAACTCCTCGCTTGCTATCATCATAAGCTTTGATAGTCATATTGGAGGGATCCAAATCCATTGCCTTCATTCCCAACCTTGCCAAAATCTTCAATGGGCAAATATTGATAGATGAGCCATCATCTATCATTACACAAGATGTCTTCTTGCCCCTCACTTCAGCCTTGATAAATAGTGGCTTGTTGTGATTTCTTCCCTCTGCCGGGAGTTCTTCCTCAGAAAACGTTATTGCCTGCAAGTTTTCCTTCTGTACTGACCCCACAAACATTGTAGGATTAACATCCTCTGGTATTATTATTTTGCTCAAGGCTTCAACCATAGCACGTCTGTGCTCCTGTGACGAACACAACAATTACCAGATGCTGACATGTGCTCGTGTCTTCTTTAGCTGGCGCAGCACTGTATCCCCTTCAGTATTATCCATATTTTTCGTCACTTCTCTCCCTTCTGTCAACACTTCTTTACCCTTATCAGCCGTATCACTGTAGAAACGCTCGCTGCATGTCATTCCTCTCACCTTCTCTTCATCACTACTGGAGAAGTCTTCCCAGAAATTCTTCCACTGTTCTATTTCATCTTCGCTGTTGCTATCCCAAATCCCCAGACAAAAGGCTTGGTAGTCAAAAGATTTGAAGACAAGGCTTTCGGGTAGGCCAGAGCTTATCATATAGGTAGGTGGTGGGACAAAGTGATAATTTGGTAGGGTTTCGATGTGTGTTGGGCTGTTCTTTTTCGAGGTCGGGTATTTTTTGGGAGTCTATGAGGTCCTGGATTTCTTGGCGGAGGCGGGCGCAATTGTCAGTGTCATGGCCTTTCTGTTGGTGGAAATGACAATAGTGGTTCAGGTTGAGATGTGGTGGTGGAGGGTGTGGAAGTGGTTTGGTCTCTAAGGGTTTCAGAAGTCCCTGTCTCTTTAATTTCTCCAACACCTTAGAGAAGGGTCTACCCAGGTTGGAGAATCGCCGGTTCCGGATGGCAGCAATTTCAGCAGAAACAGGCTTGGTACCTGATGTTCCCCCAATGGGCCTCATGTTCAGGCTATAAAACTTTCTGTTCTCAGCTTCTTCTTCTTCTTCAATATCCATGAAAGTTTCCCTCAACTGTCGAAAATTAGTAATCATGGAAGTCATTCTCTTCAGCTTGCCATAAATTGAGGGCTTAGTACCCTTGATAATCATCTTTATCTGGTCCTTCTCTGAGGGCCGAGTCTGCATTTTCAAAACCTGGCTCCTCCAACGGTCTACAAATTCCTTGAAGCTTTCTTATGGCTTCTGCTTGGTATTTTCTAAGTCCCGGAGTGACAAGTCGATCTCCAGATCTGTAACATACTGTCTCAAAAAGGCCTCTGACAATTCCCTCCAATCCTCCTTGATCTTCCTCTCCAGGCTGTGATACCATACCACGGGTGCCCCCTCGAGCGACATCCTGAACATTTTCTGAACCTGACGTTTTGACAAGCCCACTGAACTCATAACAGAGACATACTGCCGGAGATGGACCCTTGGGTCCCCGTTCCCATTAAACTTGGCTATATCCGGCATCTTAAACTGAGCTGGCAACTGTTCCTTAAATGTCATTGCCTCATAATCCAACAGGTCTTCGTGCTTGCCCCTCATCTTACGGGTAACCGACTCTACCCGATCTCGGAGTTTCTACAGTTCAGTTTGAGACCCTGCCATTTTCCCCGCAACATATTCAACCATATCATCATCAAAACCCGGGATATCATCATTCAATCTAGTCGGAGGGTTTTCACAACTCTCATTCTCAGAGTTCCCCCAGCACGGGGCGCAGCCATATTAGCCGTTGCAGTAGTCAAGGCTTGCAATTGTTCAGTAACCTTGGTGAGATTGGTCTCTAACTGATCCATACGGGATACCTCGTTCTCTGATTCGCTCATGTTTGTTATCGGTCTTTTGATGAGTCTTCCCTCTTTCCTAACCCAACGAGAATCTATGGTGTCTTTTAAAATTCTCAGTCAGCATGTATGCGTGCAATGCATGGAATATATAAGTCGGCCTCTTGTCATTTTAAAGCTTCAATCATATTATTGCAAGGTGCAAACTTGTCTTAGTTGAAAAGACCTAACAGGTTTACACCTTTGCGATAACATGGTTAAACAACTTCAAATGATAAGGGGCCCAAACACAGGATGGCCCATCGGCATTTTAGAAACTTTTAGCCCAATTATCATAAGATACGAACTTATCTCAGTTTAAATGGCCCAACAAGTTCGCCTTTCTAACAAGAAGTCTAACTGAGTCTAAATGATGATGGTCCTAAGCATAAACATAAAAAAACAATTTCTATAGAGTGGGCCATCGATATTTTAGAAAATTTTAGCCCAATTGTCATAAGATACGAACTCATCCCAGTTTAAATGGCCCAACAAGTTCGCATTTCTGACAAGAGGTCCAACTGAATCCAAATGATGATGGTCCTAAGCATAAGCATAAAGAAACAATTTCTACGGAGTGGCCCATCGGCATTTTAGAAACTTTTAGCCCAATTGTCATAAGATACGAACTCATCCCAGTTTAAATGGCCCAACAAGTTCATATCTTTTCACAAAAAGTCCAACTGAATCCAAATGATGATGGTCCTAAACGCAACCACAAGGAAATAGTTTATATTGGTCATACAACTATGGTCTACGCGGGTTTATAGCGGTACGGACAAAGGCTCTCGTCGACGGAGGGTTACCCACAACTAGGTCTCCCCACTCAAGGGTTCGAGCGACCAAGTGAGCTCACCATTTTTTATACACTAAGGTACGTGCCAACGAGTTATGGTGCGTGACTGACTGTCAAATGGATTTCCCGTTGTAGATTCCCCAGAGGGAGGGCGAAGCGAACTCTCTTAAAAACCCAAGCCTCTTAGGCTCTTATCGCTTGGTGACATGAATAAACAACGAGTCCTCCAAATTAGTCCATCACAGTAGGCTACGAGTACATGATTATCTAGGTGCCTTCACAGCTTTTCCTTGTAGAAAGGTAGTGATTGAAGGAAGCCACCAAACCATTACCTAGCCTTAAAAAATGCCTTAGATTAAACCCCTTTCAACCCACGGTAAACACGGTTAACTAAAGTACAAACCACAATCATTACAAGACATTATTTAGGGGCCAATTCTCTATCCCCAGTGGAGTCGCCAGACTGTAGGACACAGAAATCGGCGATGTTGTCCCGGGCTCGCGTCCTGGTTGGGAGTACAGAGTAGCCCATGGGGGACTAAACCGGAGAAATAACATGGAGTCGCCACCCGGTGTGAACCGGGATAATGATTTAAGGCCGAACTCACCCCTCGCAAGGGAATACCTCAAACCGTTGGGTTCGGAATGGTCCCTTACTTATGCCTCTTGTAATGAAGTGATTTTTGCAATAATTTAATCGAATATACGCAACATATGTTTCCAATAGTATTCTACTTCTAAGTTCACATACATAAAAGTAAACTGGAATAACGACAGACATATAATTTCATAAACACATTAAATCGATAAACATGGCAATACAAGTAAAACATAAATATAGGAGATACATAATTAGGTTTCTAGTGCGAAAGAAACAATCACGGAAGCAATCATGTATGAGAATTTAATGGAAGAAACAAATGTGCAAGAAATGGGATGAAACATATGAAATCTCGTTCGTGGAGCATTTAATAACACGTTCGAACGGAGAAGGGCCGAGAACATGCGTTTGAGTTGAGTTCTTGGGCGCGTTCAAAGGGGATAAGACCTGATGCATGATAAAGTAGAAAATATGTGGTTCGAGTAGCGTTCGTAAACACGTTCGAACGGTGGAGAGCCGAGAGCATGCATTCGAGTTGCGTTCATAAACGTGTTCGAACGGGGTAAGACCTGATGAATGATAAAGCAGAAAATATGCGCGTTTGAGTAGCGTTCGTAAACGCATTCGAACGGGGGAGGGCCGAGAGCATGCGTTCGAGTTGCGTTCTTGGACACGTTCGAACGGGGTTACAAAAGAAAGGGGATCTATGGCGACATAAACACATATGCGAAGGACCAAATACATAACGTGGGACCTCATACGCCCAATTGAAATGTTTACATCCAATCAAACATACTTCGTCCGGCACGGCAAGACATCGTGGTAAAGGTAGCCTTTAGGCGTTTCCCTCGAATAGAGGACCTTTAATCCACCCTAGTCGAACCCATGCGCATCAAGTAACTATTTGTGAATAGCAAAGTAATGATATTGGACATTTGATGCCTGATTGAACACATCTCACATTGAATCAAACATGCCTCATCCGACGCGGTAAAACATCGTGGTAAAGGTAGCCTTCAGGCATTTCCCTCGGATAGAGGACCTTTAATCCACCCTAGTTAGCCCATGCGCACTTGAATACGATGCATGCGTAAATAAAGCAATGATATGCAAAGGGTAAATGGCATAATAAAGGGCGCGGCAAAACACCGTGGTAAAGGTAGCCTTCAGGTATTTCCCTCGAATAGAGGACCTTTAATCCACCCTAGTTAGCCCATGCGTATTATATTATAATGCATACAAATAAATGAGACAATAATGTGGAACTTCGTATGTCCGATTAAACATATCTCACATCCAATCAAACAAACTTCGTTTGGCGCGGCAAGACATTGTGATAAAGGTGGCTTTTAGGTGTTTCCCTCAGATAGAGGACCTTTAATCCACTTTAGTCAAGCCCATGTGCATTATGACTATCAATACGTAAATAAATAAAACAACCACATGCGGAAAATGGATGACGGGATTACAAGCAATAAATGAACAGAAATTAAATAACAAGACGAAATATGCATTTCAAAGTTTCTCGAGTGGTACGTGGAGTTGTTTCCCAAGTACAGACCGTACTACCGTCCATTCGGATTCGGCTACGAAATTTACGTCTGGGTTACCATCCGATATACCATTCACCCAATAGTCATAACATGTATCAACAAACGACTCTCATGCGAATGAATTCTAATAAACAACAAAAAATGAGAATAAATAAGAAGGGTGCCCTCAGGTCTAACCTCTTAGGTCATCTCTCGAAAGTGCGTTACACGGCCGTCGGAAGGATTGATGCTCTGTAACTCCTCTGGTTCACTGGTCCACTGCTTTCTTTCGCGGTTTCGCTGTTTTTTTTTTTACTCCATTTCGCTGCTGTTTTCACTATATTTTCTGGTTACTGTTTTGCGGTGTATGAGGGAATGTTCTTGCGTTTTTAAGGGGTATTGGGGTTGTTGTTTAATGCGGTAATTGAGGTGTCTTAAGGTATGGTTTTTGGTTACCGTTTTTCATAATTTAGGTTACTATTTTGCGGTGTTTGGGCTGCTATTTGAGTGTGTATTTTCGGTGACTGCAGTACAGTTCAGGGAGTTATTCTAGGTGATAGGCAGTGCGGTTAATGGGAGGCTTATGGTGCGGCAATGTGAAGGTGTTTTGAGGGCTGTGTGATGCGGCAATGGATGGGTTATTTGGTGAGTGTTTCTGTGATGGTGGAGTATAGTAGAAGAGAAAATTATTTGCTTACTTCTTGCTTTTTCTTTCTTGGGCGTGTATGTTAGGGGGAGCAAGGGTTGGGCTTGTGTCTTCTTTTATAGGCAAAGGCTATGGTTCCTCTTGTGTGAATAGGAAAGGGAATCATGCAATCAATGGTGATATCTCCTAATTAGTATATCACAAGGAAAATGTCTATTTAATTAGGGATATGATTGGGCTTGATTGGGAAGATGATATATTTGATTTGTTTTATTTAGGCATGTGAATTATTTAGATTGGATTTTTTTTATTTAATTTCGGAAGGATATTATTTTAATTTGTGACATGTGTTTTAAATGTTTTAATTATTTTTGGGTGGGTTTTGGTGGGCTAATTGGGCTTGGGCGTGAGGTTAGCAACAAAACCAGAAGTACCGACACCGTTCGAACGCCGATTCGAACGCTACACGAACGCCCGCAATATGCTTGACGTTCGAACGTGTTCACGAACACAGCACGAACGAAAGTAGTGAACATGTGAATTGGATCTGATGACATACTTATTCTGAATTTCCCCTTCCGACATTTGTTTCCCGGGACTTCCGCAACCTAAATAGTAGTGCCTCCGTACGAGACTCATCATCGGGACTTATAAGAAAAAATACAGTGCCTACAGGCATCATCAAGAATAGACGTTGATGGAAGTTGGACATCTGTATGCTCACCATGAGTACATGCATCAAGTGGAAACAACTCGATAGATGGGTCAGTGAAAAATGGAGGTGGATGTGAAGGTGACACTGTGAACTTAAAAAGAGAGGAGAACATAACATGTTCCCAGAAAATAACATGATGACAGATGTAAAAGTTTCTTTGACACTGGATCCCAACAACGATACCTTTTGTGTTGAATACCATAACCTAGGAAACAACAAAGTTTGTCACGAGGTTCTAACTTATGATGCTATGTGGGAGGAAGAAGAATAAAACAAACACTCCCAAAAACCTTGAGAAGATAATAAGGAGGGGAAATACCATAGAGGCACTCATAAGAAGACAAATATTGTATGGTGACTGAAGAAGGAAGCGATTAATAACATAAATAGTTGTAAGGGCAATTTTACCCCAAAAGTGTTCATGACAAGAGGATGAAATGAGCATATATATAGTGGAATCTAAAATATGACGATATTTTCGGCATGATCGTTGTGAAATGGTCTCTTGCTCTTTTAAAAATTGTTGAATTTTAGAGTCAAGATATTCTTTGGCATTATCGGTCCTCAATATTTTGATAGTCTTGGAAAACTGTGTTTTAATCATGTTTGCAAAGTCAATATAAATTTGAGGTAGTTCAAAACGTTGTTTCATTAGAAAAATCCATGTAAATAGAGAATAGTCATCAATAAACAAGATAAAATATTTAGATCCTCCCATAGTGGTTGTTGGTGAAGGTCCCCATATATCAGAGTGAATCAAATTAAAGGGGGCAACATAATTATGTTTATTATGTTGAAAGGATAAATCTGGTTGTTTTCCAAGTTGACAAGAGACACAATGAAAAGACTGATCTTTAACGAAAACTAGTGAATCATTAGAAACTAAAGGACAAAGTTTATTTAACGAGGCATGACCAACACGCATATGCCACAAGTGAAGATGAGATGGAGTAGATACAACACATAGGTGGGAAAATGATTAGAAGGGAGATGGAGAGAGGTAAGTTCAAACAGACGTCCAATTCTATGGCATGTCCCAATAATCTGTCCCATCTACGGATCCTACACACGACAACCATTAGTGGAGAATATCAATTCTAATCCAAGTTCACATAGTTGACCAAGAGAAATAAGGTTGAATGTGAGCCTGGGAATAAGAAATGTATTTGGTAATGTGAGTGTATGTGTTGATATATGGCCAGACTGACTTACAAGCATTTGTGAACCATCTGCAGTGAAAATTGGAGACATACTTGTGGTGGGAGAGGTTGAGGAAAATAATGAGGATTGAGAAGTCATATGATTACAACAACCAGAGTCAAAATACCAAAGAGAATTACCTGAAGTGGCACATAAGACTGTAAAATTACTGGGATGTGTGGAGAGTATCTGTCTAAGGAGTGTTTCTAAGTTACCAGTGAATGTAGAAGAGACAGTGACCTCAGAGGTAGCAGCAGCAATTGGAATTGCTAACCAGGTCTTGGGGGACGAGTAGGGCACTGCTCAATGGAATGGCCAGACAGCTTGCAGTAGCGATAATCCATCCTGGTGGGACAATGAGAGGCAATATAGCCTATTTTCTTACTTTGTGACATTTAGTAAGACTACATTCATTCAGAGTATGACCAGATTTGTTGTAGGTATGACAGAATTTGCTTCCACCTTTTGAGAAATATTTACCCACGATGGCAAGCACATCATCATCATGAGATGGCTTAAGTAAGTTGAGACGAGTTTCATCTGACAATAACCGAGAGACAACAGCTTCTCATGTAGGCAGAGGAGATTGATGTAATAATAAAGCTTGACAAGATTCAAAGTCATCAGTAAGGGCCATAAGGAATTGAATTATATGCATCAATGGTGCAACTCATAGATGGTTCTGACAAAGCAAGTTGGTCCCAAATATTCTCCATTTGTGCAAGAAAATCAATAAGAGACTGGCCTTTCTCTTGTTTCAAAATATGCAATTTTTCCCTCAATTGAAACTGTCTAGAGATATCAGAAGATGTGTACCTTAATGCCAGCAGATCCCAAACTTCTTTGGCAGTTTCATAGCAGCAAAATTGATGATGAATGGCTGGAACCGGAGTATTCTGGAACCATGTCAGAATTTGGTGATTCTTACTGTCCCAATCCTCGAGACGGTCAACGAGCTGTCCATCAGTTTCATTAGTGAGCCGAGTGGGAGACTTGATATCTCCAGTAACATAGCGCCATAGTTTCCGATCTTTGAGAAAATTATGCATTCCCTGAACCAGAGATGGTAGTTTGAACCTGTGAGGATAGTAGGAATGGGTTGCATAGTATCTGACGTTTCAATTGATCAAATAGCATAAGATCAGGATTGATTTTGACGATTCTGAGATTACTGTTGCGTTTGGAATGGTCGAAAATGATGGAAATGACACTTCGTTGGTCAAAATCTGATACAATGACCAAAATATATAATTTCAGAAACTATAGGGGTCAACTTGCAATTTTGAAAAATTGAGGGACTAAAATATAATTTCAAAAAGTATAGGGGCCAAAACATAATTTTATAAAAGTTTAGAGGCCAAAATAAAATTTCTAGAAAGTATATGAGTCTTTCTGAAATTTACCAAAATTATGTTGACGTGGCAAACACGTGTATGATGAAGTGGCAGAAGCGGGACTTGATTTGCTGACCTGGCCGACACGTGGCAATGACATGTCAGATGACTATACGCTGATATGGCGCTAACATGGCGATCACTGTGCGCTGACGGGGGTGCTGATTGGTCGATGATGTGGCGATGACTAGGTGCTGATGTGGCGCTGACGTGGCTTGTCTTCAACCTCCAGATGGCACGTGTGGCGGGTGAACGAGAGTGTTTTTCACTCGTCGGTGTGTGAAGGCGCGTGCGGTGTACTAGGCCTTATTTTGATCGCAGGAAAATACCATCGTGCTCATCTCGACGTGAACTACCTGATGGTATGCTCAAAAATGATTTTTGACAACTTTCCCGAAACTCAAAATTTTCGATCCCAGTTTCGTTTGATGCGTTCTTCAACCTCTGGAAAGAACCTAAGCTCCTGATACCATGAGAGAATTTGTGAAGAAAATGTATATTAACATTTGCTTGAATTTAGAACTATAATGAGAAGCCTTTATATAGGCATTATACAACCACCATATTAATTACACAATAAATGTAAAGGTAAACTATCTAACAACACATTAAATACTAAGTTGAATTATCTAACAACACATTAAATGCTAAGTGGAATCATCTAACAACACATTAAATATTAAGTTGAATTATCTAATACTCTAAGGCTTGAATGCACCCTATAAATCACTTTTTCTAATTTTCTTCAAAGTTTTTAGCTAACTTGTAAAATTTTCTCTCCCTCGTGTTTTTTAGGGTTCTTGAATCGCTTTTATTTATTTTTTGGCTTGTTTAGAAGTCTGTAGAAAAATCTAGTGACCTTAGGGAAATCGGTTAATGGGCCTGCCATAAAAGGGAGACTGTGCTTCTTTTTTTTTCCTTTTTTTTTTCTTGTTTTGCAAGCCCAAATTATTCTCCAAAGCTTTCTTTCAACTCTATTTGTGCCTTAATCCAATTCAATTCTTTGGTTTCCTCTCCATATGGCTCTTGACAATTGAGGGGAAAATAAGGCTTTGTTTTAATTGTTTACTTGTCTTAAGTAATTTGTTGAAAGTTTTGGATTTCTCTACAATTCTCTAGAGTGAGCCGGTTTTTTGTAACTAATTGGGCTTGATTTGGGCTTGGCCCATTTTACTTCAATCAAATAATTGTAGGCCCATTAGGCCCAATTTCAATAATTCCAATGGCCCACTAAATTCAACTTCAACTTACACTTAATTAATTTCTTTAAATCCGAAAAGAAAATTTTTATTCCAAGCCACCGTAATTCTAATTCAACTATAATGTAGCGGTTACACTGAAGCAACTATTATTCCTCTTGGATTGGGTGGTTTTGTTACATTTAGGACATTATCTCATAGAAATGATGATTCAAATGTTAAGCACCATGCACCTTTCGATGCTTAAAGTCAGCACCGAAAGGTACAAATGATTAAAATATATATATTAAATTGATGGATGGGTTCACATTCGTGACAGATCACATCAATAATTTGAACAATTTTTCCAACATACTGTGTTGGATTATAATATATCTATAAATGAACGTGCGAAAATTCTACTTCAAAGTCTACCTGATTTGTATGATCAACTTGACAAGTAATGTTGTCACTGGAAATCTAGTCTTTTACGAAGTTACAGCTGCTGCTCTGGAAGATGAGTCTAGGCGCAAATTAAGGAAGAAAAATCATCTAGTTCACAACAAGCAGAAACATTATCAATGACAAAAGGGAGATCGATGGAACGTGGCTCAAGTTGGAGTCAAGATAATAGTAGATCAAAATCAAAAAGTAAGAAGAATATTAAATGCTACAATTGTGGCAAGAAATGATACGTCAAGAAAGATTGTTGGAATATGAAGAAATGTGCAGAAAAAAGCTCATTCAGCAATAAAATCTCAGGGATGTGTTGCAAGTACTTCTGAAGAAGGTGGCACACTTTACAGTGAAGTAGCAATGATATTTAATGATAGCGGAAAATAACTAAGTGATGCATGGTTGGTTGATTCTGCAACAACATGGCACATGACCTATGATGAGTGGTCATTATATCACTATTTCTCACTCATTTAACCTAATATTTTGTATAGTTTCTTGAGTTTTGTGAATATTTTGATGTGTTTTGTGTTATTTTGTAGATAAATAAAGTTTCAGGACTTTATAGAGGTGATTTGGGGCCAAAACAGTGAAAACGGACGAAAATGGCATTTTGGTCATTTCTCGCGTCGCGACGCCTAACATGCGCCGAACAGTGCTAACATGCGCCGGGTCCACAAGTCAGAATCTGAGGAAATTTGACTTTGCTAACGTGCGCCGTGCCACGTGTCACCATCACAGCCGATCTGCTAACGTGCGCCTTGCCACGTGTCATTATCCTATGGTGCCGACAGTCGCCATCGCCACGTGTCACTCCACATGTCTGCCATGTCATCGTCCACATCACCGGTTGACCGAGTCAAACTGCCACATAATCGCCATGTCATCATCAACCAATCACAGCGTGCCACGTGTCGTAATTCTATGGTGCCGACAGTCACTTTGCCACGTGTCGCCACGTCAGCATCAATTATTAACTCACTTATCCGGAATTGACACGTGGCGGATAAGAATCTGAGCAGACCAATCAGAAGCCGCCATGTGTCATAATAATTGAGATCCAACCACCTTGCCACATGTCACCTTATCACCTTATCCAGAATCTGAAGCCGACGAACCAGAGCGTGCCACGTCGACCAACCGGCATCGCGACGCTGGCTTGGTGTCGCGACGCCGGACCCCTACTGACGCCTATAAATAGAGCTCGAAATTTCAGTTTCAGATGTACCTTCCTCTCTAATTTCTCCAATGTAAATAGGGAGTTTTCTATCTAGTTTCTTTTAAATTTTAGTTTTGTAATTAATTTTAATTACATTCTGTAATAATAGTGATTTACTTTCTTTACTTTTTACAGTTTTTACTATTCACTATGAGGAGGTAACTTCCCCCTGCTAGGGTGAAAGGTAATTCTTTTACTATTGCTATTTAGATTAATCTCCCTTAAATATAATATATTCACTATTTAAAATATTGACTTAATAAGGATACCGCCAGATTGGTCGGTTGGTAATTCATTTTAATCTGGTTTAAACCTGACTAATCAAGGATACCGCCAGATTGGTCGGTTGGTAATTAAATTTTCTTACCGCCTATATGGCATGTTTATTTTGGTTCCGCCTTTATGGCTGGTTGGACTTAATTTGACTTAATCAGGTTACCGCCTATATGGCTGGTTGGTAAAATAATCACAAGTTGATATATTATATTAAGGGAGATATCTAAATTAGTAGTAGTAAAAGTTGATCCTTTTACCTTAGTATTTTATTTTATTGCAATTTACTTTTCAGCTTTTACTTTTCAGCATTTTTACTTTATGTCTTTTATTTTCAAGTTTTTACTAGCCCTAGTTATGTGTTTCAACTAAATTAGTTATTTGGGGTTGTGATGACTTTTAATATCACCGGTTTATAAGGGGTTATTTTATAGTTTCGGTAATTTAAAGGTTTACATATTAAGTCTTAAGCCTAATGCGTCTTGTTAATTGGCCACTAATAAGATAGATCTGGTAAATCTAAAATGAACTAGACATAGGGATTTTAGGTTTCAGTCTTAGACTTAATAGCCCACGATCTTCCTTGAGGATAGATAACCCTTTAATAGATTTCCTTACATGATAGACATATACCTGTCGGGCGGGGGTAGTCATAATTGGAACTTAAACTTAATGAATCCAGATAATTTGGTTGATATAGACATATGGTTCAATTGGGTTAAACTGGGGCTTTCGCATAATTTAGTGTTTCAGGTTAGTAAACCGATTTATTACACAAACATAAAATAACCACTTTATCCTTAAAATGATATTGGAAGAAATCACAACCCTAGATAGTTTTTAATATTGAATTTTCTTAAAACCTACTTCCGAACAATTTTATTTACTTGTTTTTAAATTTAGAATCGTCACCATTTCAAATCAATCAAACAACCTGTTAGATACTAGTAATCATTTGACCTCATAAAATTAATAGCTTAGGTATTAAGTCCTCGTGGGATCGATACTTTTTATACTACTTGAACGATACGTGCGCTTGCGTTATACGCGTGTGTTTACGCCGGTCAAGTTTTTGGCGCCGTTGCCGGGGACTTATTTATCTTTTACTATTAGTTTAGGGGTTAGATACGTTATTTTTATCTAATTTCTTTTTACTTATTGTTTTTGTTTTCTTGTGTTTCAGGTTCTCAGAAACTTCATGAGACGAACCAGAAGCTTTGAACTCCGACCGCTTGACCCATAAATTGAAAGAACCATCAGACAATTGAGAAGGGAAATGCGAGAAGGCTAAGAAGCTTTAGTCAACATGGAACCTAAACCTTTGGAGGTTGCACCGCCAATTCCCATTCGAGACAGAACCATTTCAATGGTTGATAGACTCATTTCTTGTATTGTACTTCCTCCCTTACCAGCAAATGCGGGTGACATCAAAACATGCATTCAGATGATTCAGCAGTCAGTTTAGTTTGGGGGGAATGCAACTGAAGATCATAATTCCCACATCAGCTACTTCCTGGAAGTTTGCGTCACTTTCAATTACAACCGAGAAGCTGAAGAAGCAATGAGACTGTGTATTTTCCCAGACAGAGCTAAATCTTGGCTACATTCACTACCAACAGGTTCCATTACAACTTGGAACACTTTAGCCACCAAATTTCTTGTAAAGTACTTTCCACCAGCCAGAACTGGAAAGCTGAGGAATGACATCACATCCTTTGTAAAACAAGACTCAGAAACTCTTTACGAAGCTTGGGAAATGTCCTCACCCTGAGATTCCAAAATGGCTTCAAGTCCAAACCTTCTATAATGGACTTTCTAGACTGATAAGAACCACAATCGATGCTGCTGCTGGAGGAGCTTTAATGGCAAAAGGAGAAGATCAAGCCTGAGACCTAATCGAAGAAATGGCCAACAGCAAATCCTTGTGGCCAACAGAAAGTAGCATTGATCCAAAGAATTACAGGAATTTATGAAAGTGGAGCCAATACAACAGTCAACGCCAAGCTGGATCAGATATGCAAATTCATGGAGACTTTGACCACTGGATCCACAAGTTCACCATATGGAGGAGCACCAGAACCAAACCAACTTGAAGAGACGGTGAATTATGTCAACAATTTCAACAGATAGAGGAACAATCCATATTCCAACACCTACAACCCAGGGTGGAGTAATCATCCTAATTTTTCATGGAGCAACTATTCAGGGCAAAAAAACAATTCACCACCTGGATTCCAACAGCAGAACTATCCACCACCTGGATTCCAAAAGAAGAACAAAGGCCAGGAGCAGGCAAATGAACCTGGAATAGCAGAAGTGTTGAATCAGTTAAAAAAATACGATGCTATGTTTCAGAGCCAATCTGCTTCCATCAAAGCACTGGAGAATCAAATCGGACAACTGGCCAATGCTCAAAGTTACAGACCGCCAGATACCCTTCCTAGCAACACAGAACCAAATCCAAGGAACATGGGAAATGAGCAGTGTCATGCCATCATGTTAAAAAGTGGTACTTAAATCAACAAAGATGTTGGAGCCAAAACAACTGCTGAGGAAGTTCCAAAAGAAACAAAGCAACAGATGGAGGAAAAAGAAGCAAAGGAAAAAGAACAGATCACTCCACCTCCACATTTTCCTCAGCGTCTTCAGAAGAATAAACTGGACAAGCAGTTTGCTCGATTCTTGGAGGTGTTCAAAAAGTTGCACATCAACATTCCATTTGCAGAAGCCTTGGAAGAAATGCCCAGCTATGTAAAATTCATAAAAGACATTCTTTCACGAAAATGGAGATTGGGAGATTACGAGACAGTAGCATTAACAGAAGAATGCAGTGCCATCATTCAGAGGAAACTTCCCCCGAAGTTGAAAGATCCTGACAGTTTCACCATTCCTTGCATCATAGGAGAACATAACTTTGGTAAGGTTGTATGTGATTTAGGTGCAAGTGTTAACTTGATGCCTTTTTTATTTTCAGGAAACTGCAGATTGGAGAAAAAATGCCCACTTCAGTCTCTCTACAACTTGCTGATAGAACGCTCGTATTTCCAAGAGGCGTAGTTGAGGATGTACTAGTCAAAGTTGACAAATTCATTTTCCCAGCAGATTTTATTATCCTTGATATGGAGGAAGACGCAGACGTGCCAATCATCCTCGGGAGACCATTCTTGGATACAGGTCGAACCATTATTGATGTACAAAAAGGAGAATTAACCATGAGGGTACAGGACCAAGAAGTAACATTCAATGTTTTCAAGGCCATGAATTTCCCAGATGATGAAAAGGAGGAATGTTTCAGACTTGATGTGATACACAATACCATTCAGAACTCCAATACAATGCAAAGTTATATTGACAAAACATGTCAATTACCTGTGGAGCCTGAAGATAAATCGTCTTTTACACTGAAAAAGCCAATTCTTGCACTACAAGCAACAGAAAAGAAAAAGTTCCACCAGCTCAACGAATTGGAGGAATTTCATAATCAGCCTTTTGAGGATGCCAAATTGTACAAAGAAAATGCAAGGAAAAGACACGATGAGAAGTTAGTGCGCATACAACTGGAACCAGGGCAGAAGGTACTGTTAAATAAATCAAGGGTGAAATTCTTCCCATGGAAGCCAAAATCACGGTGGTTAGGTCCATTTGTGATCACCAAAGTTTTACCAGATAGAGCCGTTGAGATACACGATCATGACTCCAACAAAACTTTCAAGGTTAAAAACAAGTGTGTTAAGCACTACTGGGGAGAATCATTTGAGCGATAAAAAGAAAGTGTCACACTTTCAGATCCATCCTAACGATCGAGAAGTCAAGTCTAGCTGACGACTTTAAACTTAGCGCTCGCAGGGAGGCAACCAATGCAATTTGTGTATATATTGTGATTTCGTGTGATTTAATTTTGTGTGTTCAGTTTTTGCAGATTAAGACATTTCAGGATGGAAGAAGCTCTCGCAAAACTTCACAAGCAATTTCCTTCTATCCCTAAAAAATCTCTGATAAAAGTCTACAAAGCTCGCTTGTAACGGATGAGACTACTGATGATCAAAGGTATTCCTACTGATATTCGTTGGATTATTAAAGCACGGGTCCGATTGGCAGGTGAGTCTCCTGAATCTTTTATTTCACATCTGCCTGGTTTTGGAAGAAGCACATATGCAAAGAAACGTAGAGCTAAGCAAATGTGTGTTTGTTACAAATGTGCATGCTGGAATTGCAATACTCGTTGTCGTTCTTTAGGAATGGTGTCTGATAATCGCGAAGATAAAATTAAATTCATTAGGGATGGCTTGAGTAAATAGTCTTTAGATGATATATCTTCGACTCTTGAGACGCATCATAGTGGATATGTTCATATAGCCATTCACAAATTACATACACAATTTCAAAAAGAAAGACAACAGTTAAGTCTCGGGAATCTGACTCAAAAAGACCATGTTTGCCAATTTATAAGAAAATTGGACGGGAAGCTTGTCCCTGACGCATAGACGTCAATCAAGCCGCTACTTTTCTTGTACATATTATATCTCTTTGTCTTTTCCTGATAATTGTAATTTTTTTTGTTATTTTCTTTTTATTTTCTCCGACAAGATCCAGACCTTTCTGACTATCACGATTTATTTTACTGTTTAACTAATAATTGTCATTTGGCAGGTACTAGTGCTATTATTTTACTCACCCTTTTTCAGGTTCTATAAATTTAACTCATCATTGCACTTTTGAAGACATCCAGAGTAAAACATGGAAGCCACTTCAAGAAGACGAGTTGAAAACATCTGTGTGTTTTGCGGTAGTAGTGTTGGTACTAAGCCACAATACGTAGAGGCAGCACAGGAATTGGGTCGAGTCTTAGCTGCAAGGAATATGAACTTAGTATATGGCGGAGGCAATCTTGGACTTATGGGGATCGTTTCAAAGGCCGTACAGGAAGGAGACAGTCACGTTTTGGGAATCATCCCAAAACCCTTGGCAGAGGCAAATCTTATTGGACCATCAAACGAGGAGGAACCTATTGTGCCAGATATGTCCGAGCGACTAGTGGAAATGATTCACTGTGCTGATGCTTTTATTGCTTTGCCAGGTGGCTTGGGCACATTGGAGGAAATTTTTATAGTGCTATCTTGGGCGAACCTGAACATTCACCAGAAACCGCTTGGACTGTACAACGTTGAAGGATTTTATGATTTTCTTTGTGTGTTTCTTGATGATGCTCGGAGAAATGGGTTCGTGTCAAAGCCTTTAATAGAACTCCTCTTTACTGCCAGAACTGCTCCGGATCTAATTGACCAAATTTTAGCATATGAACCACAAATTGACCCTATCCTTTCAAAGATAAATTGGTCCGAGGACGATCGTGGTAAGAGGCGTCGGATTAAGCTGGATCTTAACCTTTAATTTCCTGTAGAATTTCAGCTAACCAGGTATTATCTTCTAAACTCTTCTTCTACTATTTAAGACATTGGGGACAATGTCTCATTTAGGTTTGAGGGAGGTGTGGGAACACAGAAACTGGGCGACGCATGCTGTCCCGGGCTCGCGGCCCGGTCGGGAGTATGAAGTAGCCATAGGGGACTAAACCGGAGAATAATGGAGTCGCCACCCGGTGTGAACCGGGAAAATGAGATTTAAGGCCGCACTCACCCCTCGCAAGGGAAGACCTCAAACCGTTAGGTTCGGAATGGTCCCTAACTCATGCCACTTGTGATGAAAGGATTTATGTAATAATTTAATCAGGCTTAAGTAGCACTTATTTCCAAGAGTATCATGCTTCTAAATTCACATTTACAAAATAAAACTTACACATATATTTCACATCTAAGATTGCATGCTTGGAAGTACATCAAATGAGCGACAAACATACAACTTCATTGGCATATTATATTCAAGAAAACACAAGCACACATACTAACCACACAAGCACACATGTGAGCACCTTCTCAAGTGGTACGTGGAATTGTATCCCAAGTACAGACCGTACTACCGTCCATTCGGAATCGGCTACGGAATTTATGTCTGGGTTTCCATCTGATATACCACAAGAAATAATACTCAAATGTTATCATGACATAAGTATATGAATTGTAATACATTAAACACATTGTATTCATACATGTGGGGATAGCTACTAGGAAAACTATGTATGAAATCTAATGAAAATGACTCAGTTCAGTGGGTGCGCGTTCGCGTAGCATTTGAAAACGCATTCGAATGGTAAACAGAAGGTTTATGTTCGTGTAGCATTCGAGAACGCGTTCGAACGGAACCAGACCTGATGCATGATAAGACTAAGAAAGTGCGTGTGCGTTCACGTAGCGTTCGAGAATGCGTTCGAACGGTAAACAGAAGGTTCGCGTTCGTATAGCGTTCGAGAACGCGTTCGAACGGAACCAGACCTGATGCATGATAAGACTAAGAAAGTGTGTGTGCGTTCACGTAGCGTTAGAGAACGCGTTCGAACGGTAAACAAAAGGTTCGCGTTCGTATAGCATTCGAGAACGCATTCGAACGGAACCAGACCTGATGCATGCAACATAAAGAATAAAGACAACAATGTCAAGCTCAGTATGTCCGATTAAACGTATCTTGCATTCAAACGAACACACATCAACCGGCGAGGCAAAGCATCGTGGTAAAGGGCTTTAATCCCCTCCCCAAGGGGATCTTTCAATGCACTTACTAAGCCCATGCGCTCGATTGAATCACGCATACAGAGAATTAAAAGAAATAATATCAAACTTAGTATGCCCGATTGAACGTATCTTGCATTCAACCGAACACACATCGACCGGCGCGGCAAAGCATCGTGGTAAAGGGTTTTACCCCCTCCCCGTAGGGGATCTTTCATTCCACTTACTAAGCCCATGCACTCGATTGAATCATGCATACATAGAATTAAAAGCAATAATATCAAACTTAGTATGCCCGATTGAACGTATCTTGCATTCAACCAAACACACATCGACCGGCGCGGCAAAGCATCGTGGTAAAGGATTTTACCCCCTCCCCGTAGGGGATCTTTCATTCCACTTACTAAGCCCATGCGCTCGATTGAATCATGCATACATAGAATTAAAAGCAATAATATCAAACTTAGTATGCCCGATTAAACGTATCTTGCATTCAACCGAACACACATCGACCGGCGCGGTAAAGCATAGTGGTAAAGGGCTTTAACCCCTCCCCGTAGGGGATCTTTCATTCCACTTACTAAGCCCATGCGCTCGATTGAATCATACGTAAATAAGCAACATGCAGAATTCAAGTGACGAAAAATAAATAAATAAATCAAAGTAACATGAAACAAAAGAAGGTGCCATTTATTCAAGCGGTATGTGGAGTTGTATCACAAGTACAGACCGCACTACCATCCATTCGGATTCGGCTACGGAATTTACGTCTGGGTTTCCATCCTATATACCGCAAGAGACGACACTCTTTCATTCATCCAATACCCACAATACGCATCATACACACACAAGATTCAACAAATAATTAAAATACAGTCGAAATAAATAGCAAAAATCAAATAAAGATGAGTGTGGAAAGTACCCTCAGGTCTAACCTTTTTGCCAACTTTCGGGCTTGCGTTTCATGGACGTCGGAAAGGGTACAGCTCCTCAACTTCTCCGGTTCACTGGTTTAGCGTCCTAGCTCACTGTTTTGCTGTTTTGCTTGCCGTTCGGTCTCCGTTCTGCTGCTGTTCGGTCTCCGTTCTACTGTTGTTCGGTCTCTGCTTTGCTACTCACTATTCAGGTCACCTGTTTTGACGTTTCAACGAACTGTTTCGAGTGTTTTTTTCGTGGTTTTTTTTTTAGTGTAGTTTTGTGTGGTTATTTCAAGGATTATAAGTGCAGTTTATGTTAATGTTTTAAAGGATTTTAGGGACTGTTTTGGGAGTGGTTTGGGCTGCTGTTTGGAGGTATATTTTCGGTGATGGAGGGCTGCTGCAGGGGGAGATTTTTGGTGATGGGTAGAGGTTTAGGATGGTTCTTTTTCGGTTATGGAGTGGAGGAGATGAGGGGAATGGTTTGTGTTCTTCTTGTTGCTATTGCCGTGAGTGGCTAAGGCTCTTTGTGTTATGATTTTTCTGTGAGTTATCTGTATGAGCTAGAGGAGTGCATGTCTTGGTTAGGGGTTGTTTATATAGAGAAGGGCTAGGGCTTCACCTTGTCTCACAAGGAATGGATTTTGGCATTAAAATGAGGATTTTATTTGGTGATGAGAAATGAAAATCAAAGATTGAGGGGGGACAAATCTTGGCTAGATTAGGAATACAAAATATTTAATTTGTTATGGTTGATTTTAATTAGGCATGACATCTTTTTAATGTAGTATGTGATTTGTTTGGTTAGGAAGTTAATATATTTGATTTATCTTTATTAGGTATGATTATATTTTGTGTTTTATTTAATTGGTAAATGGTTTAAATATTTTATTTAATATTTAATGTTTAATTTAATTAAATTGGGATGTGTTTTATGGGCTTTGGGGAGCTAATTGGGCTGGGGTGCGAGGCTAGCAGCAAAACAGAAACACCGATGCCGTTCGAACGCCAATTCGAACGCTGCACGAACGTCCGCAATCTGCCTGAAGTTCGAACAAAGTAACGAACACAGCACTAACGAAGACAGTGAACTTGTGAAATGAACTTGATGACGTACTTATTCTGAATTTCCACTTCCGACCTCCGTTTCCCGCAATATCCTTAGCTAAAAAGGTACTGCCTCCAACTGAGACTCATCATCGGGTTTCACATGCGAAAATGCAATGCCTACAGTCGCCCCCACTTTGATGGGACTTGTGCAGTGTGTGACTTTGAACAATCCTTTCAAAGTTATGCAATGCATTTTCACTTACCTGGCTCGGCTGCTGCCTCGAGCTGAGTTGGTGCTGCAGCGAACCTCGATCCTGGGACGCGTCCCGATAATTGCAACCGACAACGGGGGCACCTCGACCCTGGACACCTCGACCCAATACCGCTGACTATAGGGACCTCGCCCTCGAACTGATGATGTAGTGGGTACCTAGACCCTGGGCACCTCGACCCGAAACTACAACTGACAACGGGGGCACCTCGACACTGGGTACCTCGACCCAACACCGCTGACTATAGGGACCTTGCCCTCGAACTGATGATGTAGTGGTACCTCGACCCTGGGCACCTCGACCGGAACTACAACTGACAATGGGGGAACCTCGACCCTGGGCACCTCGACCCAATACCGCTGACTCTAGGGACCTCGCCCTCGAACTGATGATGTAGTGGTACCTCGACCCTGGGCACCTCGACCCGGAACTACAACTGACAATGGGGGCACCTCGACCCTGGGCACCTCGACCCAATACCACTGACTATAGGGACCTTGCCCTCGAACTGATGATGTAGTGGGTACCTCGACCCTGGGCACCTCGACCCGGAACTACAACTGACAACGGGGGCACCTCGACCCTGGGCACCTCGACCCAATACCACTGACTATAGGGACCTCGCCCTCGAACTGATGATGTAGTGGGTACCTCGACCCTGGGCACCTCGACCCGGAACTACAACTGACAACGGGGGCACCTCGACCCTGGGTACCTCGACCCAACACCGCTGACTATAGGGACCTCGCCCTCGAACTGATGATGTAGTGGGTACCTCGACCTTGGGCACCTCGACCCGGAACTACAACTGACAACGGGGGCACCTCGACCCTGGGCACCTCGACCCAATACCACTGACTATAGGGACCTCACCCTCGAACTAATGATGTAGTGGGTACCTCGACCTGGGCACCTCGACCCGGAACTACAACTGACAACGGGGGCACCTCGACCCTGGGTACCTCGACCCAACACCGCTGACTATAGGGACCTCGCCCTCGAACTGATGATGTAGTGGGTACCTCGACCCTGGGCACCTCGACCGGAACTACAACTGACAATGGGGGCACCTCGACCCTGGGCACCTCGACCCAATACCGCTGACTCTAGGGACCTCGCCCTCGAACTGATGATGTAGTAGGTACCTCGACCCTGGGCACCTCGACCTGGAACTACAACTGACAACAGGGGCCTCGCCCTCAAGCTGATATGGGCCTCGCCCTCGAGCCGACATGATATGGGCCTCCCCCCCCACAAGCTGATATGGGCCTCGCCCCTTAGGACTCATCCCAAAAAATGAAATTGCGCTGACGCTGCTTGGCTCATTTATGCCACTTTCTCCTTTCTTCGAACCTGCGAACACAAAATGAAAACAAACATGAAGAGAATGCAATGTTACGTGTATGCATGAATGATTTTCTTATTCCGTTGGGTTAGGTCTTCTGCTAATTCTCGTGGTGACTACTCGGTCTTCTCTCCCTCAGGTAAAATATTACTTCAATCTGTCTACGTTGATCGGCTCAGTGAACTCGTTCCCCTCCAAGTCTGATAGCTTCACTGCTCCATTTCCCATTACCTTCTGCACTATGTAAGGTCATTCCCAGTTTGGTCTGAATTTTCCTCTCGGATCTGTCGTCGACGGCCTCGACTGCTTAAGTACCAAATCACCCTTTTCTGATCTTGGTAGGATGCACTTTCTTGTTGAATCCCCGAGCTAGTCTCTTCTGATACAACTGCATGTGATACAAAGACTTCGTTCTCTTCTCATCCAATAGTGCTAACTGATCAAACCTCTGTGCGGCCCATTCCCGTTCCAGTAATTCTGCCTTTGCTAATACCCTCATAGACTGTATTTCCACTTCTACCAGCAATACTGCTTCCATTCCATAGACCAAAAAGTAAGGTGTGGCCCATGTTGCTGTTCTTACTGATGTTCTGTACCCCCACAAAGCATACGGTAATTTCTCGGCCCAATCTCTGCAATTTTCTGTCATCTTGGCTAATATTGTCTTTATAGTCTTGTTGGCTGCCTCAACTGCCCCATTTGCCTGCGGCCTGTACGGTGACGACTTGTGGTGGCCTATCCCATACCTCTGTAACATTACCTTCGTCTCTCCTTGAAACTGGATCCCGTTGTCTGTCACTACATGATGCGGCATACCATACCGACAAATGAGGTTCCGAGCTATAAACTTTGCCATCTGCTTTGCTCTAACATTACGGAATGATTCGGCTTCCACCCACTTCGAGAAGTAATCTACTGCCACTACTATGAAGCGATGCCCATTTGATGCATTCGGTCGAATTTCCCCAATCATATCAATCCCCCATGCTGAGAAAGGCCACGGCTCTGCCAACCCGTGCAATTCTGTGTGCGGTAAGTGATTCAAATTACCATGTGCTTGACAGTCATGACAGTGCTTTACTATCTTCACGCAGTCTGTTTCCATGGTTGACCAATAAAAACCTTGTCTCACTAGCTTGCGGTACAGATTCAACCCGTTCATGTGCGGACCACATATCCTGGCATGTATTTCTTCCATTACATGCTGAGCTTCTTCTTTTCTCAAACACTTCAACTGAATACCGTTTGCCTGCCTCTTGTACAGTTCCCCTTTCAAAATCACATACTGGGAAGCTAACTTCTGAATGGCTATTCTGTCATTTCTGCATGCCCCTTCCGGGAGTTCACCATGTTTCAGATACCTCTGAATGTCATAATACCAAGGTTTACCGTCGTCGACCTCAACTTCCAGAATTCTTTCTATCTCATAAACAGGTTTACTTGCTGTTGTCAGTATCAACGGTCTCATCACTAACTTTTCTAGATTTTCCCAAGTCACTGCTAGTGTAGCCAATGCATCTGCCATCTGATTCTCTTCTCTCGGTAAGTGCTGAAACTTACACTCGGGGATAACCTGTGCCAACTTTCTGAGGTGAAAGAGGTAAGGCTTCAACTGTTCTTCTTTCAATTCCCATTCTCCTCGCATCTGCTGGACTACCAACATAGAATCTCCGTAGACTTCCACACTCCCGGCCTTCAAGGCTATCAATGCTGTCAAACCAAAAGCACATGCTTCATACTCGGCCATGTTATTAGTCACTCTGAATGTCAACCTCTTGGCTAAAGGCAAAGTCTCTCCCTCGGGGGTCACTATCACGATCCCAATTCTGGCTCCTTTGTAATTCACTGCTCTGTCAAAAAACATCTTCCATCTCTGAACCGTTATCGCTTGGATCTCTTCATCTGGAAATTCAAACTTATATTGATCCCCCTCAACAGGTTGCAATGCCAGAAACTCTGCTACTGCTCGCCCTTTGATCACTTTGGAGGTGAGATACTCAATGTCAAACTCTGTCAACAATACCAACCATCTGCCCAATTTTCCCACTAGTGAAGGCACCGAATGAAGATATTTCAGAGGATTCTCCTTTGCCACCACCTTGATCTTGTAAGACTGGAAATAATGCCGTAACTTTCTGGAAGCTCATACCACTGCAAGAGAGATCTTCTCAACTTCCTGATATCGAGCCTCATATGGGAGCATCTTCTTACTCAGATAGTAAACTGCATGTTCTACCCCTGTCTCATCTACCTGTACCATCATAACCCCTAGTGCTTCTGATTCTATAGCCAAATACAATACAACGATCTGTCTGGTCTCGGAGGTTTCAATACATGAGGCTTTACCAAGTACTCTCTGATTTTGTCGAAGGCTGTCTGACACTGTTCATTCCATCTCACTGGCTGATCTTTTCTCAACAGTTTGAAGATAGGCTCACATACTGATGTCAACTTGGCAATAAACCGACTGATGTACTGAATCTTCCCCAAGAATGCTCTGACTTCTTTTTCTGTCTTCGGTGCAGGCATTTCTGTGATTGCCTTGATCTTTTCGGAGTCTACCTCTATTCCACCCATTCCCACCGTATGACCAAGCAATTTCCCTGATGTCACCCCAAACACACATTTCTTGGGGTTTAGCCGCAGGTTGTATCTGTCAGCTCTCTGAAGAAACCTTTCTAGTGCTTCAATATGCCCAACCCTTGTTTCTGATTTCACCATCATATCATCCACATACACCTCAATCTCTTTGTGCATCAAGTCGTGGAAAAGTGTAGTGGCCATCCGCTGATAAGTAGCTCCCGCATTCTTAAACCCAAACGGCATTACCTTGTAACAATAAGTACCCCACTCGGTAACAAATAATGTCTTGTGTTTATCATCCTCAGCCATGAGAACCTGATTGTAACCTGAAAACCCATCTGTAAATGAATACATAGCAGATAAAGCCGCACTATCAACCAGAACATCTATATGCGGCAGAGGAAAATCATCTTTCGAACAAGCTTTGTTGAGATCTCTATAGTCTACACACATTTTGACCTTCCCGTCTTTCTTCGGCACCGGCACTATATTAGCCAACCATTCAGGATACTTTACTACTTCCATGAACCCCACATCTATCTGTTTCTTAACTTCCTCTCTGACTTTCTCAGCCCATTCTGGTCTCATCCGTCGGAGTTTCTGTTTTACTGGCCTCATATTCGGATAAGTTGGTATTGTGTGCTGGGCAATATCTCTGTCTACCCCAGGCATATCCTCATAGGACCAAGCAAATACTTTGGCATATCTGACCAACACTTCTTTTAGTTTCTCCCTCTCTTCGGAGGTTACTTCACTTGCAATCAGAATTTCCTTGGGGTTCTCAAGTGTACCCAAGTTAAATGCAATAGTTCTGGCTGAACTGATGTCAAATATGCTTGATTCGTGTAGTGTAAATGGAAATGACTCAGGCAAGTAAGCAAAAGAAATGTCTTTATTATTGGATAATGCGGAAGTACATTCAAACAAATCAGGAAGGTAAATGTCTTCATCATCCATAGACACTTCTTCCTCTGCAATCAGATCTTCCTTAGGCTTTTCGTCCTCTCCCAGAGTTAGGCTCTCCAACTTCATCAGTTCTTCCTCCCAATTATCTTCTTCTTTCTCCACAATTTCTTCAACTATCAGCTTCTTACCCAACATATCCTGGAAGATCTCAAACCCAGGTACCACAATTCCATTAACTTCCACAGGTTCAGGCTCCCATTGATATCCTGAAGCTTTCACAAAACATTCCATCAGTTTCAGGCCCTTTTTCTTGACCTTTGGCTTTTCTTCATCAGACTTGTACCCCAAACCTTTCCGAGTGGTCTGTCCTCTGAAATCTGGCAATTTTGAACCTTTGCCCGGTTCAAACTTCATTTTCTCCATAATCCTAGCCACTCTAGGATCCACCCACTCCTCAAAAGTAGCTGACACCTGGAACCTCGTGAAAGGTTGTATCTCCAAGGCAGCCACGACATTATCTAACTCAGCCCGGATGGTGACAACTTCTCCCTCATACGGGAACTTGATCATCTGATGCAAAGTGGAAGGCACGACCCCAAGTTTGTGAAACCAAGGCATTCCCAATAATAAGGCGAAAGTAGCCGGGATGTCCAATACTGTGAACTCGACCTCATCTTCAATCGGTCTTACCTTGACCATAGCCACAAAGGTACCCCTCAACTCCCCTTTTACTGTCATCATAAGCCTTAATAGTCATACCGGAGGGGTCCCAGTCTGTAGCTTTCATACCCAATCTCGCCAGAATTTTCAGTGGGCACACATTGATGGATGAACCGTCATCCACCATTACACATGAAGTTCTCTTGCCCCTCACCTCGGCCCTGATAAATAGAGGCCTGTTATGATTTCTCCCCTCCGACGGGAGTTCATCCTCAGAAAAAAGATATATGCAAAGCTTCTTTCTGAACTGAACCAACAAACATTGCAGGGTTGGCGTCTTCCGGTACCACAATCTTGCTCAAGGCCTCAACCATGGCCTACATATGCTCTCGAGATGCACATAACAGTTCCCAGATACTCACTTGTGCTCTAGTCTTCCTCAATTGCCTCAGCACTATATCCCCCTCAGCATTTTCTACAGTCTCAACCACTTCTCTACCATATGTCAAAACTTCCTTACCCTTTTCTGCCATATCATTGTAAAAACGACTGTTGCGCGTCATTCCCCTTACTTCTTCCTCATGACTACTAGAGAAATCAAGCCAAAAGCTCTTCCCCTGCTCAGTCTCATCTTCACTAGTGCTATCCCAGATTTCCAGGCAAAAGGCTTGAGGTGTGAAGGATTTAGGACAAGGTCTTCTGGGAGGCCAAAATTGATCATATAGGCTGGTGGTGGTACGGCACGGTAGTTGGGTAAGGGGTTTCTATGTGTGTCAGGCTGTTCTATTTTTGGGTCAGGTATTTTCTTGGAGTCTATCAGGTCTTGGATTTCATGGTGGAGTCGGGCGCAGTTGTCGGTGTCATGGCCTTTTTGTTGGTGAAAGTGACAGTAAAGGCTTAGGTTATAATGTGATGGTAGGGGATTGGGTAATGGTTTGGCTTCCAAGGGTTTTAAGAGCCCTGCCTCTTCAATTTCTCTAGCACCTTGGACAGGGGCCTTCTCAAGTTGGAAAATTGCCGGTTCGGATAGCGGCAATCTCAGCAGAAACGGGCTTTGCTCCCGATGTTCCCCCAATGGGCCTCCTATTCAGACCATAGAATTTTCTATTCTCGGCCTCTTCTTCCTCATATCCATGACAGTTTCCCTCAACTGCCGAAATTCTGCAATCATGGAGGTCATCCTCCTCAACTTGCTGTAAATGGAGGGCTTGGTGCCCTTGATAATCATCTTAATCTGATCCTTCTCTGAGGGCCTAGTCTACATTTTCAATAACTGACCCCTCCACTGGTCCACATACTCCTTAAATCTCTCCTCCGCTTTCTGCTTAACATTTTCCAGATCACGGAGTGACAGATCGATCTCTAAGTCGGTGACATACTGCTTCAGGAAAGCATCGGCCAACTCCCTCCAATCTTCCTTCACTTTCTTCTCCAAACTGTGGTACCATACCACGGGAGCTCCTTCAAGCAACATTCCAAATATTTTCTGCACTTGGCGCTGAGATAAGCCAACTGAACTCATGACTGATACAAACTGTCGGAGATGCACCCTCGGATCCTCATTTCCGTTAAACTTAGCCATATCAGGCATCTTGAACTGTGCAGGCAACTGTTCCTCGAAAGTCAGTGTGTCATAATCCAACAAATCCTCATTCTTACCCCTCATCTTGCGGGTAACCGACTCAACCTGATCCCGAAGTTTCTGTAATTCTGCCTGAGACCCAGATACTCTGCCTGCTGCATACTCTGCCATATCATCATCAAAAGTGGGGATATCATCCCCCAACCCATTCGGAGGCTCCTCACGTCTCACATTCTCAGAAATTCCCCCAGCACGGGGTACAACCATACCAGCCACAGCAGTAGTCAAAGCTTGCAACTGTTCAGTGACCTTGGCGAGACTGTTCTCTAACTGATCCATTCGGGATACCTCATTACCAGATTCACTCATGACTGTTATTGTTCTTTTAATGAGCCTTGTCCCTTCTCTAACCCAAACGGTATCTATGATGTCTTTTTGAGACATAGAGGGTGTTAACATGATATATGTATGCATGAGGTGCATGAGATGCATGTAACATATATAACATATTAAATAAATTAAAATTTTCAAACAAATCGGCCCGTTACCATTTTAGAATCTTTCGGGCTAATTGTCACAGGAGTGAACCCATCCCAGTTTAAACGGCCCAACGAGTTCACATCTTATGACAAGGAGCCCAACTAAATCCAAATGGTAATGTTCCGAACACAAGCACAAAGTGGCCCATCAACACTTAGACGCCTTTGGCCCAATAGTCATGAAATACGTTCTTGTCCCAGTTTAAATGGCCCAACAAGCCCTATTCCATGACAAATGGTCCAAATGGATCCAAACGACGATGTTCCCAAACACAAGCATAGAAGAAAGATAATGCAAACACAACTTAATAATTTCTACATAATGGCCCATCAACATTTCAGAAGCTTCGGGCCTAATAGTCATAAAGTACGAACTCGCCCCAGTTTAAATGGCCCAGCAAGTCCGCATTTCTGACAATAGTCCAACTGCATCCAAATGAGGATGGTCCACAAGAACATATTCAAGGAAATAATTGTTACTTGAGCCAACCCGATCTATGGGTAGGTTAGCAAGAGTATAGACAAAGGCTCTCACCGGCGAAGGATGGCCCACAACTAGGTCTCCCCACTCAAGGGTTCGAGCAACCAAGTGAGCGCACCCTTTTTTATACACTAAGGTACGTGCCAATGAGCTATGGTGTGTGACGGACTGTCAAATGGATTTCCCGTTGTAGATTCCCCAGAGGGAAGGTGGAGCGAGGCTCACTTAAATACCCAAGCCTCTAAGGCTCTTATCGCTTGGTGTCAGGAATAAACAATGAGTCCTCCAAATTAGTCCATCACAATAGGCTACGAGTAATGTCTATCTAGGTGCCTTCACAGCTTTTCCTTCTAGAAAGGTAGTGAATGAAGGAAGACACCAAACCATTACCTAGCCTCAAAATGCCTTTGATTAAACCCTTACTTTATCCATTATAGACACGGTCAATTAAAACATAAATCCAAACATCACAAGACAATATTTCGGGGCCGATTCTCTATCCCCAGTGGAGTCGTCAGACTGTAGGAACACAGAAACTGGGTGACGCATGCTGTCCCGGGCTCGCGGCCCGGTCGGGAGTACGGAGTATCCACGGGGGACTAAACCGGAGAATAATGGAGTCGCCACCCGGTGTAAACTAGGAAAATGAGATTTAAGGCCGCACTCACCCATCGCAAGGGAAGACCTCAAACCGTTGGGTTCGGAATGGTCCCTTACTCATGCCACTTGTGATGAAAGGATTTATGTAATAATTTAATCAAGCTTAAGTAACACTTATTTCCAAGAGTATCATGCTTCTAAATTCACATTTACAAAATAAGGGGATCTTTCATTTCACTTACTAAGCCCATGCGCTCGATTGAATCACGCATATAGAGAATTAAAAGCAATAATATCAAACTTAGTATGCCCGATTGAACGTATCTTGCATTTAACCGAACACACATCGACCGGCGCGGCAAAGCATCGTGGTAAAGGGCTTTACTCCCTCCCCGTAGGGGATCTTCATTCCACTTACTAAGCCCATGCGCTCGATTGAATCATGCATACATAGAATTAAAAGCAATAATATCAAACTTAGTATGCCCGATTGAACGTATCTTGCATTCAACCGGACACACATCGACCGGCGCAGCAAAGCATCGTGGTAAAGGGCTTAACCCTTCCCCGTAGGGGATCTTTCATTCCACTTACTAAGCCCATGCGCTCGATTGAATCATACGTAAATAAGCAACATGCAGAATTCAAGTGACGAAAAATAAATAAATAAATCAAAGTAACATGAAACAAAAGAATGTGTCGTTTATTCAAGCGGTACGTGGAGTTGTATCCCAAGTACAGACCGCACTACCGTCTATTCGGATTCGGCTACGGAATTTACGTCTGGGTTTCCATCCTATATACCGCAAGAGACGACACTCTTTCATTCATCCAATACCCATAATACGTATCATACACACACAAGATTCAACAAATAATTAAAATACAGTCAAAATAAATAGCAAAAATCAAATAAAGATGAGTGTGGAAAGTACCTTCAGGTCTAACCTTTTTGCCAACTTTCAGGCTTGCGTTTCACGGACGTCGGAAAGGGTACAGCTCCTCAACTTCTCCGGTTCACTGGTTTAGCTTCCTAGCTCACTGTTTTGCTGTTTTGCTTGCCATTCGGTCTCCATTCTACTGTTTTTTGGTCTCTGCTTTGCTACTCACTATTCAGGTCACCTGTTTTGACGTTTCAACGAACTGTTTCGAGTGTTTTTTTCATGGTTTTTTTTAGTGTAGTTTTGTGTGGTTATTTCAAGGATTATAAGTGCAGTTTATGTTACTGTTTTAAAGGGTTTTGGGGACTGTTTTAGGAGTGGTTTGGGCTGCTGTTTGGAGGTATATTTTTGGTGATGGAGGGCTGCTGCAGGGGGAGATTTTCGGTGATGGGTAGAGGTTTAGGAGGGTGTTGTTTTCGGTTATGGAGTGGAGGAGATGAGGGGAATGGTTTGTGTTCTTCTTGTTGCTATTGTCGTGAGTGGCTAAGGCTCTTTGTGTTATGCTTTTTCTGTGAGTTATCTGTATGAGCTAGAGGAGTGCATGTCTTGGTTAGGGGTTGTTTATATAGAGAAAGGCTAGGGCTTCACCTTGTCTCACAAGGAAGGGATTTTGGCATTAAAATGAGGATTTTATTTGGTGTTGAGCAAGGAAAGTCAAAGATTGAGTGGGGACAAATCTTGGCTAGATTAGGAATACAAAATATTTAATTTGTTATGATTGATTTTAATTAGGCATGACATCTTTTTAATTTAGTATGTGATTTGTTTGGTTAGGAAGTTAATATATTTGATTTATCTTTATTAGGTATGATTATATTTTGTGTTTTATTTAATTGGTAAATGGTTTAAATATTTTATTTAATATTTAATGTTTAATTTAATTAAATTGGGATGTGTTTTATGGGCTTTGGGGAGCTAATTGGGCTGGGGTGCGAGGCTAGTAGCAAAACCAGAAACAGCGACGCCGTTCGAACGCCAATTCGAACGATGCACGAACGTCCGCAATCTGCCTGAAGTTCGAACGAAGTAACAAACGCAGCACTAACGAAGGCAGTGAACTTGTGAATTGTGAAATGAACTTGATGACGTACTTATTCTGAATTTCCCCTTCCGACCTCCGTTTCCCGCAATATCCTTAGCTAAAAAGGTAGTGCCTCCAACTGAGACTCATCATCGGGTTTCACATGCGAAAATGCAATGCCTACAGGAGGGAATTAGTTGATCAGTACCTTATTTTTAGTTTGTGTGTTATTTTTATTTTTAGTCCAAACTTTTTCGAAAAAATACAAAAAATTAAAAAATTTCAAAAATTACAAAAATATTTTACGTTTTTGTGTTTTTATTTTGACTAAAAAAGTGAAATTGGTAAGAGATAGCTGAGTATGGAGTTTCCACTCCAGAGACGTATCTCAAACCTATTTCGAAACAAGTTAGTTTTTGTTTAATTCATTTTAAATTATTTAATTTGTAAATTCTCCATAAAACTAACTAAATGGATCTTCAAATGCTCAGTTGACAGGTATTATCAACATACATGGAAACATACAGACATGAGCTATAATTGAAAAGTTTGTAATTTTCAGTGCTCTAGTTTAATTGGAGGAAGCATCTCAGAAAATGCTGGAGTAAAAAAAAAAAAAAAAAAAAAAAAAAAAAAAAAAAATCTGAGATCCGAGTTATTAAGTCTGTAAGGGTGTTTTAACACCTAGTGCCCTAAAGCCAACTGGTTTGGGAGTCACTGGCCCAAAGCTCGCTAAATGGATCAAAGATGCTGCAAAAAATATATATATCTGAAGTCTGAGTAATTAAGTCCATGGGGGTGTCTTAACACCTGGTGCCCTAAAGCCAACTGGTTTGGGAGTCACCGACCCAACACTCGCTACATAGATGGAAGATATTGTATATAAATAAAAAAAAATCAAAAATCAAAGAAAAAATCAGAAAAATTATTCCATTGCTACAAAAAGGTGTGAATTATGTTAAAACTTTAGGACAAAAATATTACTCTCTTATCAACTTCACTTATGACTGTTGTGGGCAAAAATGAGTTAATTAATATTCTGTTGGCTGTGTATATGGAGAATGGTAAATATAATCGGAGAATTTACTTATTCAGTAATTTAGAAAGAAAGAAAACAACTAGTAACTTGGAGTAGAAGTTTCACCTGATTAGTCACTAACTTCTTTATTCTCTTTTCGCTTGTCTTTTTGCTTTTGTGTGCATTAGTTTTTACTACCTTTTTAATTTTGCAAAATATTTATGGGTATCATTGCTGTAAACCCTCACGAGACTACAACTCGTCCACTAGGGACACCTAGGGGTTTAAAGGTTTGTTGCATATGCTAAATGCAACCGTGATCCCTACGAAAGTGGCTTAGTTAAATTTTATTTTAAGGATGTTTATGTTATTTTATTCTGTGTTTTGCTCGAGGACTAGCAAAATGTTAGGTTTGGGGGTGTGATGAGTGGTAATTATATCATTATTTCCCACTCATTTAACCTAATATTTTGTATAGTTTCTTGAGTTTTGTGAATATTTTGATGTGTTTTGTGTTATTTTGTAGATAAATTAAGTTTCATGACTTTCTGGAGGTGATTTGGGGCCAAAACAAAGAAAACGGACGAAAAGGGCATTTTGGTCATTTCTCGTGTCGCGAAGCGCAAGCCTTTGGCGTCGCGACGCCTAACATGCGCCGAACAGTGCTAACGTGCGCCATGTCCACAAGTCAGAATCTGGGGAAATTTGAATTTGCTAACGTGCGCCATGCCACATGTCACCATCACAGCCGATCTGCTAACGTGCGCATTGCCACGTGTCATTATCCTATGGTGCCGACAGTCGCCATCGCCATGTGTCACTCCATGTGTCTACCACATCATCATCCACATCACCGGTTGACCGAGTCAAACTTCCATGTCATCATCAACCAATCACAGCATGCCACGTGTCGCAATTCTATGGTGCCGATAGTCACTTTGCCACGTGTCGCCACGTCAGTGCCATGTCAGCATCAATTATTGACTCACTTATCCGCAATTGACATGTGACAGATAAGAATCTAAGCCGACCAATCAGAAACCTCCATGTGTCACAATAATTGAGATCCAACCACCTTGCCACGTGTCACCTTATCATCTTATCCAGAATCTGAAGCCGACGAACCAGAGCGTGCCACGTCGACCAACCGGCATCGCGACACTGGCTTGGCGTCGCGACGCCGGACCCCTACTGACGCCTATAAATAGAGCTCGAAATTTCAGTTTCAGATGTACCTTCCTCTATAATTTCTCCAATGTAAATAGGGAGTTTTCTATCTAGTTTCTTTTAAATTTTAGTTTTGTAATTAATTTTAATTACATTTTGTAATAATAGTGATTTACTTTCTTTACTTTTTACAGTTTTTACTATTCACTATGAGGAGGTAACTTCCCCCTACTAGGGTGAAAGGTAATTCTTTTACTATTGCTATTTAGATTAATCTCCCTTAAATATAATATATTCACTATTTAAAATATTGACTTAATAAGGATACCGCCAGATTGGTCGGTTGGTAATTCATTTTAATCTGGTTTAAACCTGACTAATCAAGGATACCGCCAGATTGGTCGGTTGGTAATTAAATTTTCTTACCGCCTATATGGCAGGTTTATTTTGGTTCCGCCTTTATGGCTGGTTGGACTTAATTTGACTTAATCAGGTTACCGCCTATATGGCTGGTTGGTAAAATAATCACAAGTTAATATATTATATTAAGGGAGATATCTAAATTAGTAGTAGTAAAAGTTGATCATTTTACCTTAGCATTTTATTTTATTGCAATTTACTTTTCATCTTTTACTTTTCAGCATTTTTACTTTATATCTTTTATTTTCAAGTTTTTACTAGCCCTAGTAATGTGTTGTAACTAAATTAGTTATCTGGGGTTGTGATGACTTTTAATATCACCGGTTTATAAGGGGTTATTTTATAGTTTCGGTAATTTAAAGGTTTACTTATTAAGTTTTAAGCCTAATGCGTCTTGTTAATTGGCCACTAATAAGATTGATCTGGTAAATCTAAAATGAACTAGACATAGGGATTTTAGGTTTCAGCCTTAGACTTAATATCCCACAATCTTCCTTGAGGATAGATAACCTTTTAATAGATTTCCTTACATGATAGACATATATCTGTCGAGCGGGGGTAGCCATAATTGGAACTTAAACTTAATGAATCCAAATAATTTGGTTGACATAGACATATAGTTCAATTGGGTTAAACTGGGTATTTGCGTCTGACCATCGACAGAGGCTTTCGCATAATTTAGTGTTCCAGGTTAGTAAACCGATTTATTACACAAACATAAAATAACCACTTCATCTTTAAAATGATATTGGAAAAAATCACAACCCTAGATAGTTTTTAATATTGAATTTTCTTAAAACCTACTTCCGAAAAATTTTATTTACTTGTTTTTAAATTTAGAATCGTCACCATTTCAAATCAATCAAACAACCTGTTAGATACTAGTAATCATTTGACCTCATAAAATTAATAGCTTAGGTATTAAGTCCTCGTGGGATCGATACTTTTTATACTACTTGAACGATACGTGCGCTTGCGTTATACGTGTGTGTTTACGCCGATCAACCTCTAGGAGAGAATGGTTCTTCCATTATGAACCTGTCTATGAAGGATCAGTTTTTCTAGGAAATGTTCATACCTTGAAAATTGTTGGGATTAGAGCCATCAAAATAAAGATGTACGATAGTATTATTCGTACTGTACAAGATGTTTGACATGATGTGGTAATGAAGAAAAATCTTCTGTTAGCTGGACAGTTAGATGACCTCAAATACAAGACCGTTGTTAAAAACAGTGTATTAAAGATGGTGAAAAGAGCACTTACAATCTTGAAAGTTAAAAAGATCTCAGCAAATTTATATATGCTCTTGGGAGACTCAATTCATGAAGCAAATGCATCAGTGGCTTCACTGGATTGTAGACAGGAAGATTTTATGTTGTGTCATCAGAAACTATGCTACACGTCAGAACAGAGAATGAAGATTCTCGTCAATCAAAAGCTACTCCAAGGCTTGAAAGCGGTACGTCTACCATTTTGTGAGCATTGTGTTACAAGTAAGCAAAATAAATTAAAATTCAGCAAGTTAAGTGCTCGGAGTAAAACCATTTTAAGGTTGATTCACTCTGATGTTTGGGAAGCACCAGTTCCATCTCTGGGGAAAATAAAATATTTTGTTTCATTTATTGATAACTTTTCTAGAATATGTTCGGTGTACCCGATCAAAAATAAGTCAGATGAGATGACCGTTTTCAAAAACTTCAAAGCACAAATTGAAGTAGAAACTGAAATGAGAATCAAGTGTTTAAAGACAAATAATGGAGGATAATATTGCAGCAAAGATTTTGATACATATTGTCAGCAAGAATGCATCAAAATACAAACTACTATAATATACACTCCTAAAAAAAATGGTGTGGCAAAAAGAATGGATAGAACGCTGCTGGAAAGAGTAAGAGTTATGCTCTGAACAACTAGTCTACCCAAGTGCTTTTCGGGAGAATCAGTTCATACAACATGCTATGTTGTAAATAGATCTCCATCAACAACAAATGATTTGAAGACAGTGATAGAGATGTGGAGCGGAAAGCCAGCTGATTACTCATCTCTTCACATTTTAGTTTTCTTGTATACGTGATGTATAATTCTCAAGAAAGAACAAGCTAGATCCAAAATCTAGAAAAATGTATTTTCTTGGGTTATGCTGATATAGTAAAGGGGTATCATTTGTGGGATCCCAATACCCACAAGATCATCACCAATATGGATGTGATATTTGCAGAAGATCAACTGTAGAAAGAATGAAATGATAGCACTTCAAAATAAAGTACATATACTACAATGGTATCAGTAAAAAATAATCCAGAACGAGAAAATTCAGATTCTTCTGAAGCAACACCAGAAGAAATAGAAACTTAGCACAGAAATAATACATGGGATCTAGTACCATTACCACATGAAAGAAAAACCATTGGTAATAAATGAGTCTACAAGATCAAACAAGATAGGAATGATCAAATGGAGTGGTATCATGCATGATTAGTGATGAAAAGATAAACTAAAAAAGAAGAGATCGATTTCAATGATATATTTTCTCCGGTGGTTCGACCTACAACAATCAGAATAGTCATGACTATGTGTGCTACTTTCGAACAACATCTGGAACAGTTGGATGTAAAAATTTCATTTCTTCATTGAGAACATGAAGAATAAATTTATATGGACCAACCAAAAGGTTTTGCTAAAATAGGCAATGAGAACTTGGTTTACAGGTTGAGAAAAACCTCTATATGGTCTCAAACAGACGCCGAGATGTTGATATAAGAGATTTGATTCATTCATTATTTACCTTGGGTACAACAGACTCAGTTCAGACCATTGTACATATTACAAGAGGTTTGGAAATATTGACTTTATTATTTTGTTGTTGTATGTGGACGATATATTGATAGTAGACCCTAATAAAGATCGAGTCCAAGAATTAAAGGCACAGTTAGCTAAAGAATTTGACATGAACGATCTGGGACCAGCAAACAAGATTCTAGGGATGCAAATACACCAAGACAGAAATATCAGGAAAATTTGGCTTTCTCAGAAAAATTACTTGAAGAAAATTTTACGGCGGTTCAACATGGAAGATTTTAAGCCAATTTCTACCTTCTTCATGTTAATTTTGTTGGTTTCTATTAAGGTCCCAAGATCAATAATAAGCATGAAGACATGTGTGAATAACAATCGAGAAGTTGCGGAATACTTAAATCGATCGGTTGAGCGACGCGGAGACGAATAAAAATCTAATTTTCTCCTCTCTTCACTGCTCGGCAGTGAGCAGTCCATGCTCACTATTTCCGCCCTTTTGGATCAACTTCGTCAAGCTTCGAGCTTCGTCGAATGGTTCCCGGCTTATGGGTGGACTTCCCTATCACCTTCGCATGTCTCGTAAGTGTGCTAGCACTTGAGATTTTGCCACAAAATCCCACTCTTGCTTCCCTTCTTGCTCGGCATTTCCAGAAAATGCAGTGAAGAAAATAGCCACCAAGGGCGTGAGAGAGAAAAGAGAAAGAGAGAAGAGAGAGTTATGTTTTGGTTAAAGAAAATTGTGTATCTAATACCAATTTTGAATTTCCAAAATTCAATTAATAATTTTCACTTTCTAAAAGTCAAGCATTAATGCCAGCCACCGAATCCATCAACTCACATCACTCATTAATAATGACTTGCGTCAATCACTCAAAGTGAAAGACATATATCACTTGATAGACGAATGATGTGACGCTAGATGCGACTAGCGATTTAACGCTTGATTTGACTTACGTGCCGCATTCGAATTCGAAATGCGAATACGCTCGCAAATAATCTCGGGCTCGGGTTCACTAATTTCAAATTAACAAATTTTCCGTTGCGTCGTAATTAAATGATTACGCCTAGCAAAATCACTATTCACATCGCTAACGAATTAACTCTAAATTAATTCGTTCGCTCGAATTAAAATCTAATTTTAATTCCACGTCGAAATCTAATTTTGTTTAATATATCAAATATATTAATTTCTCGATTAATTCCAAATTAATCGTTATCTCTCTTTAATGGATATATTATCCCAGATAAAATATCTCCGCAATTAATCCCAGATTAATTTTCTCTCTCTTCTAATTAATCCCAGATTAATTTAGAGTGCGAGTCATATGTCATCGGTGAATCTTTGGGAAGCGACCCATGAGATCCCCAGATATGTTGGCAGTAAATTCGGTTGTCGGACTATCCGAACACGTAAGTGTTGGACAATTATGACCCATAGCGTCACTATTTGTACAGATCATGGTGTTGTTGTACAAATTAACTATGTGACAAAGGAGATTGCTATCTTATCATTTGTGGTTAGATCACCTTAGATATATAAATGATAGGAGGTCCCTATGATTAGTTCCTGGATTGAGAATGATATGAGACAGTATCAGTCCACAAAGGATTAATCATTAAATATCCCTAGTCAGAGTATTATCGAGATTGGACATCGGTAATGCGTAAAAGACTAGTATTGCACTTGTGCACGTTGTGAGGGCATAACGGGCATAGTTCTCATATATTTAAGTATTGGATACTTATGCAAGTGTAGTAGGAGGTTGTGTTTCACCGATAGTACGGGAAACAGCTTCGCTCTGGATAGACCCCCTCAGAATCCCATTGGTAGTATGACTATGTGTCTATGGGAGTCCGAAATCAGGGTAGGTGTATTTGGTCTTAACCTGAGACTTGCACCGCTAATACTTACGACAATCAATATACTTTGGTTGAGGTCGTCCATGGCTTTAACCGGTTCTGTGTACGCCAATACTGGGTATATTGAGATTCGTAGAGTATTGGGTGTGATGTCAAGACGGAAGTACCACTCCAGTCATAGTGGAGATGATGTCACGTAGGATACGGTATTAGTGCTTTTAAGTGCTGCGTGACCATCGGGATATTATGACTAGGTCATGTATATCCGATTATAGAGACTAGTTACCAGACATCCGACATGTGCTTCGTACGGGGCAGACACGACTCCAGCCCCAAGCCTAACACGTGACCATCCGATACTAGATCGATATGCACTATACGATGTATACTACGCCTGACACAGATCAATATATTCCTGTAAGGATATTTCCGGAGAATTGGGTAGGCATGGCGATTTACTAGAAGCCAACCTTGTCTTGTGAATCGGTAAAACGTAGTACTTGGTACGTACGTGTTCGGATAGTCCGATAACCGAATTTACTGCCAACATATCTGGAGATCTCATGGGTCGCTTCCCAATGATACACCGATGACGTATGACTCGCACTTTAATTAATCTGGGATTATTTTGATGAGAGAGAAAATTAATCTGGGATTAATTACGGAGATATTTTATCTGGGATAAAGTATCATCTAAAGAGAGAGAGAACGCGATTAATTTGGAATTAATCGGTAAAATAAATTTAATAGCTAAATTTGATTTTTCTATTTAATTTATTCGAATGGGCTAAAATTAATATATCGGATATATTAATATGAATTGGATTTCATTACGAAATTAAAGTTGGACTTTAACGCGAACGAACGAATTAATTTAGAATTAATTCGTGAACGACGTTCGTAATATATTTGCGTCGCATCGATATTTAATTAAATTAGATTTAATTATTTAATGACGGAAGTTCGTTTAATCGGATTAAACGAAACCGAGTCGCGGCAAATGTTCGTAGAGATATTTGAATTTTGAATTCAAATATGTGGGGCCCATGTGTGGTTAGTGTACCTACCACCCAACTACCTTGTTTTACTTTTGGAAAACCATTTACCCACACCTACCAAGTTTAGGGTAAAAGGTGAAATGGTTTTACCTAAAGTATATAAACAAAATCTCTCTCTACACTTAGGTAATAATTATTATTCATTAGATGGATTTTAGTAAACCCTAGACAACTCTTTCTCTCCCATTTTCTCTTCAAAGCTCACGCCTAAGGGGCTGTTCACTGTCCAATAATGACGTGAATGATGGAGCAATTTTGAGGGTCTTGTGGCAAGATCCAAGTGCTAGCACACTCCTAGGAGACATACGAAGGTGTTAGGGAAACCCACCCACGAGCCGGGAATCGTTAAACGAAGATTGAAGCTCCAAATCTCAGCTCAAAATCTGATTTTTCAAGGCAGTGGACTGCACTGCAGTGGGCATGGAAATGGAGGCCAAAATCGTTTTGTTTGTTGCCGAATCGTCTCAACCGATCAATGTAAGTATTCCGCAACTTCTTTGATATGTATTTCACACATCTTCATGCTTGTTTGATGATCTTGGGACCTAGAATAAAACCAACAATGGCATCAAGAGCCTAGGTTCAAGCATGAAAGTTTAGGGCTTAAAATTGGGTATTTGTATTTGAGCATGATTTGAATAAATTGGATGTTTAAGTGCTTAATACATGTTTAATTGAATATTGATTAGATCAATTTCATGATTAATGTTTGAAACATTTTTCCCCAAATATTAAAGTTGGCCTAAAATGATAAATGGGTATTTTGATATTGAGCATGATTTTTATTGAATTGGATGATTGAGTATGCTTAAATATGGTGAATTAGATTGATTGGATCAATTTATGAAAATGTGATTGGACAATTTTTCCCCAATTTGCTTGGTGGCCGAATTGATAAGTCCTATTGTCTTGGAATTTTGATTTTTTTGTTCATTAGATGACTGGAAATCATTTGGGTAATGATTTAATGTCGATTGGTAATTGATTGGATTGAATGAATTTGAATCGGACATAAAATCCCCAAATTGCCAAGACTTTGAAGCATGAAAATGGGTTTGATTTTTCATTAATGTGTTGGACATGTGATGATGATGAAAAGCATGATTAATTGGACTAATCTGATGTTTTGGAAATATTGATTTGGGTGATTAATCATGATATACACTTTAGGTAATTAATTGGAAATTTGGAATTTGGTAATTTAATTAATGGGCCTTAAAATTTGATTTGGGCTTTTAAAGTTGTAAATGGGCTTATTGGGCTTTGTTGTACAAAGTTGGTTTAGGCAAATTGGATTGGATCCAATTGGGCCCAAAACCACTTCTGTAAAGCCCAAATGCGACTTAATGAACCTTTAAAGTTTAATTGGGCCTAATGGGCCAAATTGATTTATGGGCTTATGGGGTAAATCCCGGATTGATTTTGGTTATTGGTTGACCCGAGTTGCCAAAGTCCCGCCTTAAGAAATCATTTAAAAGCCCATTGGACTTGAATTAAATTGACGTTGGACGTTAATCGGGCTTTGAGACCCGTAACGATTAAATTTGGAATTTAAGTCGTAAAAGGTTTATTAATAAAGTGTAATATTTAATTGGAATTAAATAAGTGAATTAGTATTAAATATATTAAATTGGATTTAATGTTGTAGTTTAATTTAATTCGAGAATTCGTACTTTGAGTACTTATTCGCAAAAACGAGTTTGACTCGCGCAAAATCAAATCGTTGTTTGAACATTGGATGATCACTAATTATCAGATTAATTAATTTGATTAGATTGATTGATAACATGCTTGTGTGAATACATGGTTGTGATGAATGAATAATGTATATCGGATGGATATTAGTCGGGTGGGGGCAATTTTGGAAATTGTTGTAATAAATTCGATTTATTAAATTGGACCTGCGTGTCCAGCCTTATCACCTCTATTCTCTTTGTATTCTCTTCTCACCTATTCCCCTCAATGTAAATGAGGTTTCTTTAGAAGTGTAGTTTAACGGGTAGAAGTAATACAAGTGCTAGTTTGAGAGAGAGAAAGTGAGAGATTTGATCTAGGATCAATGTGTTAAGTATCCATCCGCATATCATTATTATTTATTTTCATATGCGCTTTATTATGTGTTTAGAATGCATGTTTAAGGGTGTATGATGATGAGACCTAAACAAAGATAATAAATTGGTAGCCAATTTGCACGCGAAAAAACCCTCATCAAATATCATGCGTTTTTCCTTCCATTGAGTGATTCTTACTCAAGATCCGAAACTGGCATTGGGTTGTTGGCCAAAGTCAAGCCCTTTGTCCGTCGAAGATGTGTTTGAATCACGAGAGTTTTGTTCTATATTGGTGTCTTGTCCAAGTTGTGGTTTGTTGGCCAAAGTCAAGACCACTTCTTGTCCATCGACATTGATTACGAAGCTTTCCATGGTCAATGGGTCGCGCTTGACTGGGATCATTAGGTTTGTTGTGCCAAAGCCAAGGCTTAGTTGATTCAGAGGAAAAAGGTTAGGTAATACATTGGATGTATTGGCATATATAAGATATATGTTTAGGATTTGGATATCCGCCTACTGGATCTAGGAATTGGATTAGATCCAATTGATCTTTGAGATCTACCTAGTTAAATATCATACAATTTGTTGGCCAAAGTCAAGATTGTGTGTTATTTAACGGGATCCTAGCCCACTAGGAAACACGGTTTCCCGAGTACTCGACAGAGGGTTAGAGGCTCGCCGAAAAATAGTGGGAGGCAAGAATTGAATTTGCAATATTCATTTAATTACTTGCCATACGCGCTCGAACAAATATCATTCGTCAATATAAATTAAATGTTAGTTGGACTAATATTTAAATTGTTGTTTTAATAAGCAGTTGGACTGTATTATAGTTGATTATATAATTGGATTATAGTAATCAATATATTTGAATTAATTAATCCAATTTACAGTTGATTTTATAATTGGATTATAGTAATCAATGTAATTGAGGTTAATTGATTTAAATTATATTTGATTGTATAGTTGGACTATAATAATCAATATAATACATAGTACCACAAATCGTTGATTAAATAGTTGGACTATTAGAATCAAGATGAATGAAAGATTAGTGTTTAAAACATAATCCTAGGTGAAAATGTATTTAAACGACTATATTTTAAATTGGGAATAATTTCAGGATGGTCCTGGAAATAAATAATAAGTTACTTTATTTGATAAAATAACCTATTATGCCTAAGCCAGGAATTAAGCAAATAGTAGAGCATAATCTTTGGAAGATTTATGTGATGATAACTTAAGTGCTTAATTCGATATACTTGTCATAAATCTATGATTAGATTTAAGAAGTATTAAAATTGCAATAAATAACTCTTGGAGGGTTAAAGACTATTCTCGAGGAGATAAAGTCAAACTTTGCAATTAGGTAAGTGGCGCAAGGCGCACCATACTTCAATATTCTAGAAACCCAAGGCTTGGCCAAAGGCTTCTGAAATATTTGAAAGGGCAAAGGCAAAATCATTATGATCTTCTGGGAAGATAAATGACATATCCTAAAGTGACTGTCGTTTGGATATGGCAGACATGGAGGAATTAAAGAAAGGGCAAGGCTCTGACTTTAAGAATGTTTGTCAATATTATGTTCATTACTAGTATTAAAATTGGATTTTAAAATACTTAGTGTGGTACATAAATTATATGGATTGATGTTCAGAATCTATGTGAGCAGGATACTGACTTCAAGCTGAGATTAATCTGCGAATCGGAAACGGGACGAAAGTTGCTGTTTCGACCGTAGATACCTAAATTTAGGAACTACCCTTTTGGGTGTGTACTTAAATTGGAACTGTTATAATGTAACTAGTTTGACTAGAAACATGATCTCCATATCAGTGTTTAATCCGTTGCGGATAAACCTTTATATTCTAGAACACTAAAGTGTTTCATTATATAAAGATGATATTGAGATAAACACATTGGATGTGATAACAGTATTTATATTTTGAATATAATAATATCTCAAACATATAACATGACAAATAAATAGCTCTATCTGATTTAATCAGAAGAGACTTATTTGTGGCATTGTTGTCTGGGACACAATTAAACAAGACTCGTATATCCACGCTTTTGAAGAGTGGGTACTAGGACTGATTTGACTATTCAAATAAAGTCTACGAATCTAGTTTATTAGGTAAAGTACCTGAAACGCTATTTACTTGGTAATAGTGATAGTGCCACCGATCTGTTAGCCCTATTCATAGTGAAGTAAGTGGGCCTATATCTAGCAATGCTAGATGTGAATATGAATATTTCGTGACCTTAACGGATGTGGCAACACGTTATGGTTATGTGTTTCTTTTGAAGAACACAAATCGATAACTTTTAGAGTTTCGACACGAATTAGACAAACAGATCGTCTAAAGTATTAAACCATCGGGGTAAGACCGTAATGGAAAATACTTAAGCAGTAAGTTTCAAACATACGTGAAAGAGTATAGTATTCTTTCAATGAAGACTCCTCCCGAGACACGTTAGTTTGACTATGTGTCCGTACGGAGAAACCGAATTTTGTTGGACATGATAAGGTTAATCATGAGTCGCTCTGAGCTACCATTTCCTTCAACGGATATGCATTAACAGTGCAATACTTATTTAGAATAAGGTTCCATATAAATCTGTTTGACAGATATCATATTAGATATGAATGGGAAAGAAACCGGGTTTCTCATTCCTGATGATTTGGGTATGCTAGGCATATGTTTGGATGATACCAAACTAAAACCCAAATAGGATAAGTGCCAATTATAGGTTATCCTAGGGGAAACCATAAGTATAGTACTTTTGCATCCACGAGAGAACAATGTTATTGTTGCTCACCATGCGGTTTTCCTAAAAGGAATACCGATATGCAGTGGTAAGTGGGAGGATGGTATAACTCGATGAAAATCGGAGTAATACTTGTTCAAGGCACGAAGTCCTTAATGGAACACAGATAGTTCATCAAGGATGAGACTATACCATTAATCTTCGAATACACAAGAACCGCGTAGATCGAAGAGAATCCGAAAACAACCTGGGGTATGGGTTTCTGATCTCACCTCATAAAGATGTCAATCTTATTAAGGTAGACCAACCGACTATGTTTAAGGAAGTGATACAAGGTATCGACTCCATTTTGTGGCAAAGTGCCATGAGTCCGAAGTGGATTCCATGTATACCAACTATGTTTAGACACTAGTTGATGTATCGTTAGGCATTGTGCCTATTGGTACTTAAAAGTCTTCAAGGAAGACATACATGGATGGCAACATACCAACGTACAAAGCTAGGCTTTTAGCGAAAAGGTATCATTATCAACATTGTGTTGATTACGGTTCAACCTTTTACCTGTTGCCACAGTAAATCCATTTGGATAATGCTTGCTGATATTGTACATTTATGAAATGTGTCAATTAAAGATCAAAATCACTTTCCTTAAACGGAAACCATTTGGAGGATGTTTATAACTTCCTGACGATTTTGTTGTACCTAAACCAGCAAACTAGGTTTGCGGGTTGTTCGATCCATGTTTGGGTTAAAGCAAGCATAATGTTCTTGGAGCTGACGTTTTGATGTAATCATAATGGTTTATGATTTAATTCAAAACGAAACAATAATTCTTGTGTATATAAGGAGGTTAGTGGGAACGCACTGACAATGAATGTCCTGTATAAAATAATGATAATATATGTCATTTCTTGGAAATGATATTCCCATAAAACAATCGGCGAAAGCTTGGCTTTCGAGATAATTCTCCATAGAATCCTTAAGAGTAACAACCTTTATTCTAGGAATAAAGATCTATTGGGATAGATTTAAAGTTGTTAACACTCTCTGAGAAATTGTACATTTAAAATGTACGTGACCTGGTGTCTCATACGCTTTGAGCGTATGGAGTCACAATCAGGCCAATCCAAGTGATAGTCACTGGATTGAATTAAGAACATACTTAGTATCTTAGAGAACTAAGGATGTTATCTTAGGATGGAGAAGGAGAACTTGAAGTGACTGGGATCACTGTGCAAGTTTCCAACCGATAAAGACGACTATAAGTCACAAACGGTACTGTAAAGTTTGAATACCGGAACAGTGAGCTGGAAATCTTCCAAGCAAGATACTGTTACCATATAAACAACAAATGCGGATTATTGCTGCAACTGAGGCAGCAATAGAAGCCATTTCGGTCGATAATAAATCTAATTAGATTAGATATAGTTCTGTTAGCAGCTGAGCTATGCGTCAGCATAAGCTAAAGAATTAATGGTCTCATCAACGATCCAGATATATACTTCGATATTCATCTGATTCGTTCGGATCATACATCGTGGCGATGTGATGATCGTATAAATCGCGTCAGACGATAATCATGTAAATCCGCTGACGAAAACCTTTTCTCAGCAATTTGCCGAACCGTACATAGTTCGGGTGTTAGGCACTCGAGTGACTGGCTATAGGCCAAGTGGGAGATTGTTGGACAATTATGACCCATAGCGTCACTATTTGTACAGATCATGGTGTTGTTGTACAAATTAACTATGTGACAAAGGAGATTGCTATCTTATCATTTGTGATTAGATCACCTTAGATATATAAATGATAGGAGGTCCCTATGATTAGTTCCTGGATTGAGAATGATATGAGACAGTATCAGTCCACAAAGGATTAATCATTAAATATCCCTAGTCAGAGTATTATCGAGATTGGACATCGGTAATGCGTAAAAGACTAGTATTGCACTTGTGCACGTTGTGTGAGGGCATAACGGCATAGTTCTCATATATTTAAGTATTGGATACTTATGCAAGTGTAGTAGGAGGTTGTGTTTCACCGATAGTACGGGAAACAGCTTCGCTCTGGATAGACCCCCTCGGAATCCCATTGGTAGTATGACTATGTGTCTATGGGAGTCCGAAATCAGGGTAGGTGTATTTGGTCTTAACCTGAGACTTGCCCCGCTAATACTTACGACAATCAATATACTTTGGTTGAGGTCGTCCAGGGCTTTAACCGGTTCTGTGTACGCCAATACTGGGTATATTGAGATTCGTAGAGTATTGGGTGTGATGTCAAGACGGAAGTATCACTCCAGTCATAGTGGAGATGATGTCACGTAGGATACGGTATTAGTGCTCTTAAGTGCTGCGCGTCCATCGGGATATATATCCGATTATAGAGACTAGTTACCAGACATCCGACATGTGCTTCGTACGGGGCAGACACGACTCCAGCCCCAGGCCTAGCACGTGACCATCCGATACTAGATCGATATGCATTATATGATGTATACTACGCCTGACACAGATCAATATATTCCTGTAAGGATATTTCCGGAGAATTGGGTAGGCATGACGCTTTTCTAGAAGCCAACCTTGTCTTGTGAATCGGTAAAACGTAGTACTTGGTACGTACGTGTTCGGATAGTCCGATAACCGAATTTACTGCCAACATATCCGGAGATCTCATGGGTCGCTTCCCAATGATACACCGATGACGTATGACTCGCACTTTAATTAATCTGGGATTATTTGATGAGAGAGAAAATTAATCTGGGATTAATTACGGAGATATTTTATCTGGGATAAAGTATCGTCTAAAGAGAGAGAAAACGCGATTAATTTGGAATTAATCGGTAAAATAAATTTAATAGCTAAATTTGATTTTTCTATTTAATTTATTCGAATGGGCTAAATTAATATATCGGATATATTAATATGAATTGGATTTCATTATGAAATTAAAGTTGGACTTTAACGCGAACGAACGAATTAATTTAGAATTAATTCGTGAACGACGTTCTTAATATATTTGCGTGGCATCGATATTTAATTAAATTAGATTTAATTATTTAACGACGAAAGTTCGTTTAATCGGATAAACGAAACCGAGCCGCGGCAAATGTTGTAGAGATATTTGAATTTTGAATACAAATATGTGGGGCCCATGTGGTTGGTGTACTACCACCCAACTACCTTGTTTTACTTTTGAAAAACCATTTACCCACACCTACCAAGTTTAGGGTAAAAGGTGAAATGGTTTTACCTAAAGTATTAAACAAAATCTCTCTCTACACTTAGGTAATAATTATTATTCATTAGATGGATTTTAGTAAACCCTAGACAACTCTTTCTCTCCATTTTCTCTTCAAAGCTCACGCCAAGGGGTTGTTCACTGTCCAATAATGGCGTGAATGATGGAGCAATTTTGAGGGTCTTGTGGCAAGATCCAAGTGCTAGCACACTCCTAGGAGACATACGAAGGTGTTAGGGAAACCCACCCACGAGCCGGGAATCGTTAAACGAAGATTGAAGCTCCAAATCTCAGCTCAAAATCTGATTTTTCAAGGCAGTGGACTGCACTGCAGTGGGCATGGAAATGGAGGCCAAAATCGTTTTGTTTGTTGCCGAATCGTCTTAACCGATCAATGTAAGTATTCCGCAACTTCTTTGATATGTATTTCACACATCTTCATGCTTGTTTGATGATCTTGGGACCTAGAATAAAACCAACAGTAAGTACCTCGTACTACGTTTGTACCGATTTACAAGACAAGGTTGGCCTCTAGCAAAGCGCCATGCCTACCCAATTCTCTGAAAATATCCTTACAGGAATAAATGATCTTTATCAAGCGTAGTATACGTAGTATTGCGTATTTCTGTCCAGTATCGGATGATCACGTGCTAGGCCTGGGGCTGGAATTGTGTCTGCCCCGTACGATGCACATGTCGGATGTCTGGTGACTAGTCTCTATAATCGGATATACATGACCTAGTCATAATATCCCGATAGCTGCAGTATTTAAGAGAACCAGTCCCGTATCTTACGTGACCATCATCTCCATATGACTGGAGTGACACTTCCGTCTTGACATCATACCCAACACACTACGATTCTCAATATACCCAGTATTGGCATATACAGAACATGTTAAATTCTTGGACGACCGCAACAAAAGTATATTGATTGTCGCAAGTATTAGCGGTGCAAGTCTCAAGTTAAGACCAAATACACCTACCCTGATTTCGGACTTCCATAGACACATAGTCATAGTACCAATGGAATTCTGAGGGGGTCTATCCAGAGCGAAGCTGTTTCCTGTACCATCGGTAAAACACAACCTCCTATTACACTTGTATGAGTATCCTATACCCAAATATATGAGAACTATGTCGTTGTGCCCTCACAACGCGCACAAGTGTAATACTAGTCTTTTACGTATATATCGATGTCCAATCTCGATAATACTCTGACTAGGGATATTTAATGATTTATCCTACGTGGACTGATACTGTCTCATATCATTCTCCGTCCAGGAACAAATCATAGGGACCTCCTATCATTTATACATCTAGGTGATCTAATCACAAATGATAAGAATGCAATCTCATTTGTCACATAGTTAATTTGTACAACAACATCATGATATGTACAAATAGTGACACTATGGGTCATAATTGTCCAACAATCTCCCACTTGGCCTATAGCCAGTCACTCGAGTGTCTGACACCCGAACTATGTACGGTTGGCTCAAACTGCTGAGAAATGCTTTCGTCACCGGATTTGCGTGATTATCGTCTGATGCGATTTATACGATCATCACATCGCCACGATGTATGATCCAAACGAATCAGATGAATATCGAAGTATGTATCTGGATCGTTGATGAGACCATTAATTCTTTAGTCTGTGCTCAAGCCTAGTTTAGCTGCTAACAGAATTATATATAATTTAATTAGATGTGTTTATCGACCAGAAGGCTTCTATTGCCGCCTCAGCTGCAGCAATAACCCACATTTGTTGTTTACACGGTAAAAGTTTCTTGCTAGGAAGATTTCCAGCTCACTGTTCCGTTATTTAAACTGTATAGTACCGTTTGAGACTTTTAGTCGTTTTATCGGTTTAGGAAACTTGCTACAGTGATCCCAGTCACTTCAAGTTCTCCATCTCCATAATCTAAGACAGCATCCTTAGTTCTCTAAGATACTAACGGATGTTCTTAACATCAATCCAGTGATTATCACTCGGATTGCCCTGTTTGTGAATTCATATGCTCAAAGCGTATGGGACACCAGGTAACGTACATTTTTCAATGTACGGTTTCTCGGAGAATATTCTCGAAAGCCAAGCTTTCACCGATTATAATTATGGGAATATCATTTCCAAGAAATGACGTATTATCATTATTTATAGGACAGCCATTGTCAGTGCGCTCCCACTAACCCTCTTATATACACAAGAATCATTTTCGTTTTGAATTAAATCATAAACCATTATGATTACATCAAAACGATAATTCCAAGAATCTAATGCTTGCATCAATCCAAACATGGATCGAATAACCTGCAAACCTCATTTGCTAGTTTTGGTACGACAAAACCGTCAGGATGTTGTAAACATCCTCCAAAAGGTTTCCTTTTCAGGAAAGCGATTTTCCCGTTCAGCTGACATATTTCATAAATGAAACATGCAACATCAGCAAGCATTATCCAAATGGATTTACCGTGGCAACAGTTAAAAGGTTGATTCGTAATCAACACAATGTTGATAACGATACATTTCCGTTAAAAGCCTAGCTTTATACGTTAGTACGTTGCCATCCATGTATGTCTTCCTTGAAGACTTATAAGTACCAATAGGCACAATGCCTTGCGGTACATCAACTAGTGTCCAAACTGGTTGATATACATGGAATCCATTTCGGACTCATGGCACTTTGTCATAATAGGGAGTCGATACCTTGTATCACTTCCTCATACGTAGTCAGTTGGTATACCTCAAAAGATAGACATCTTTATAAGGTGAGATCAGAAACTCATACCCCAGGTTGTTTTCTGACTCTCTCCGACATACGCGGTTCTTGTGTATTCGAAGATTAATGGTAATAGTTTCATCTTTGATGAACTGTTAATGTTCCATTAAGATTCGGTGCCTTGAATAGTATTACTCCGATTTTCATCGAGTTTTAATATCCTCCCACTTACCACTGCATATTGGTATTCCTCTTAGGAAAACCGCATGGCGAGCAACAATCTTATTGTTCTCTTGTGAGATGTATAAGTACTATACTTTGGTATCCCTAGGATAACCTACATTTGGCATTTATCCAATTTGGGTTTTAGTTTGGTATCATCCAAACATATGCCTAGCATCCCAAATCATCAGGAATGAGAAACCTGGTTTCTTTCCTGTTCATATCTAATATGATACCTGTCAAACAGATTTTTATGAAAACTTATTCTAAATAAGTTATGCATTGTTTATGCTTATCCGTTGAAGGAAATGGTAGCTCAGAGCGACTCATGATTAACTTTATCATGTCCAACAAGATTCGGTTACTCAATTCGGACACACCATCAAACTGACGTGTTCCGGGAGGAGTCCTCATTTGAAAGAATACTTTACTCTTTCAAGTATATAAGAAACTTATTGCTTAAGTATTTTTTCATTACGGTCTTACCGTGACAGTTTAATACTCTAGCTGATCTGTTTGTCTATTTCGTGTCGAAACTTTAAAAGTTTCCGATTTGTGTTTCAAAAGAAACACATAACCATAACGTGATGCCACATCCGTATAGGTCACGAAATATTCATATCCACATCTAGCCTAGCTAGACATGGGCCCACAGGCTTCACTATGAACTAGGGCTAACAGGTCGGTGGCATTTGCACTTTTACCAAGTAAAGGTGTTATAGGCGCATTGCCCAATAAACTAGATTCGTATACTTTATTTGAATGGAATCAAATCAGTCCTAGTATCCACTATTCAAAAGTGCGGATATACGAGTTTTGTTTGATAGTGTCCCAGACAACAATGCCACAATTAGTTTCTTCTGATCAAGTCAGTTTGAGCTAATTGTTTGTCATTTTATATGTTTGAGATTTATTTATATTCAAAATATAAATTCTGTCATTCACATCTAATGTGTTTATCTCAATATCATCTTTATATAATAAAACACTTTAGTGTTCTAGAATATAAAGGTTCACCCGCAGCGGGTTAAACACTGATATAAAGATAATGTTTCTAGTCAAACTAGTTACATTATAACAGTATCATAATTTAAGTACAAATCCGAAGGTAGTTCCTAAAGTTAGGCATCTACGGTTAAAACAACGAATTTCGTCCCGTTTACGATTCGTAGATAAAATCTCAATTGAAGTCAGTATCCTGTTCAAAACAGATTCTGAACATCAATATATATATATGTCACACTAAGTATCTAAAATCTAATTTTAATACTAGTAGTGAATATAATTATGACAAACATATTTGAAGTCAGAGCCTTGCTCGTTCTTCAATTCCTTCATGTCTGCTTTGTTCAAACGGCAGTCACGCTTCCGCGATCCCGTTTGCCACAATAGGCAGACATTTTGGGATATGTCCTTTATCTTCCCAGAAGATTATAATGATTTTGCCTTTGCCCGTTTCAAAACTCCAAGAGCCTTTGGCCAAGCCTTGGCCTTCTAGAATATCAAAGTATGGTGCGCCTTGCGCTACTTGCCTAATTGCAAACTTTGACTTTATCTCATTGAGAATTGTCATTAACTCTCCAAGAGTTATTTATTGCAATTTAGTACTTGTAAAATCTAAGTATAGATTTATGAAGATCCTTCAATTTCTTTATCATACTTTAAGGATCTAACCCTTAGTTATGATTCAGAAAATAAGGAGTCTATTGCGACAAGTATAATGGATTAAGCACTTAAGTTATCATCACATAATTTTCAAAGATTATGCTCTACTATTTGCTTAACTCCGGGCTTAGGCATAATATGTTATTTTATCAAATAAAGTAACTTATTATTTTTCCAGGACCATCATGAAATTTATTCCCATTTTGAAAATTAAACCATTTAAATACATTTTCCCTATGATTATGTTTTAAATGTCAATCTTTCAATTACATCTTGATTCTAATAGTCCAACTATTTAATCAACGATTTCGGTACTATTTATTATAATGATTACAATAGTCCAACTATTTAATCAACTATAATTTTAATAGATTAAAATCAATTATATTGATTACTATAATCCAATTATAAAATCAACTATAAATGAATTGTTTGAATATAGTCCAACTATTTATTAAAACAACATTTAAATATTAGTCCAACTAACATTTAATTTATAACAACGAATGATATTTGATTTGAGCGCGTATGGCAAGTAATTAAACGAATATTGCAAATTCAATTCTTGCCTCCCACTATTTTTCGGCGAGCCTCTAACCCTCTGTCGAGTACTCGGGAAATCGCGTTTCCTAGTGGGCTAGGATCCCGTTAAGTATCACACAATCTTGACTTTGGCCAACAAATTGTATGATAATTAACTAGGTAGATCTCTAAGATCGATTGGATCCAATCCACTTCCTAGATCCGATAGGGGGACATCCAAGTCCGAAACATATATCTTATATATGCCAATACATCCAATGTATTACCTAACCTTTTTCCTCTGAATCAACTAAGCCTTGGCTTTGGCACAACAAACTTAGTGATCCTAGTCAAGCGCGACCCATTGACCATGGAAAGCTTCGTAATCAATGTCGATGGACAAGAAGTGGTCTTGACTTTGGCCAACAAACCACAACTTGGACAAGACACCAATATGGAACAAAGCCTTCGTGATTCAAACACATCCTCGACGGACAAAAGCCTTGACTTTGGCCAACAAGCCAATGCCAGTCTCGGATCTTGAGTGAGAATCACTCAATGGAAGGAAAAACGCTTAATATTATTTGAGGGTTTTTAAGATCATACACCCTTAAACACGAATTCTAAACACATAATAAAGCGCGTATGTAAGATAATAATGATATGCGGATAGATACTTTACACATTGATCCTAGATCAAATCTCTCTCTTTCTCTCTCCCGCTAGTACAAATATTTACTTCTACCCGTTACACTACACTTCTAAAGAAACCTCATTTACATTGAGGGGAATAAGTGAGAATAGAATACAAAGAAATAAGAGGTAATAAGGCTGGACACGCAGGTCCAATTAATAAATCAAATTTATTATAATTTCCAAAATTGCCCCACCCATCTAATATCCATCTGATATACATTATTCATGCATCACAACCATGTATTCACACAAGCATGTTATCAATCAATCTAATCAAATTAATTAATCTGATAATTAGTGATCATCCAATGTTCAAACAATGATTTGATTTTGTTCGAGTCAAACTCGTTTTGCGAATAAGTACTCAAAGTACGAATTCTCGAATTAAATTAAACTACATCATTAAATCCAATTTAATATGCATTCAATTCTAATTCGCTATTTAATTCCAAATTAAATACTACACTTTAATAATGAACTTTTATGACTTAAATTCCAAATTTAATCGCAACGGGTCTCAAAGCCCGATTAACGTCCAACGTCAATTTAATTAAAGTCCAATGGTCTTTTAATTAATTTCTTAAGGCGTGGACTTTTGGTCAACTCGGATCAAACCGAATAACCAAAGTCCAATCCGGGAGTTACCCCCATAAGCCTAGAAATCAATCTTGGCCCATTAGGCCCAATTAAACTTTAAAGGTCCATTGAGTCGCATTTGGGCTTTATGGATGCGGTTTTGGGCCCAATTGGATCCAATCCAATTTTCCTAAACCCAACTTAGTACAACTAAGCCCAATAACAACACTAAAGCCCAAATCCAATTTTAAGGCCCAATTAATTAAACACAAAAAATCCAATTTCATATTTAATTAACCTAAAGTGTATATCATGATTAATCACTCATATTAACATTTTTAAAACATCAATTTTTTTACAATTAATCATGCTCATTTTCATCATCACATGTCCAACACATTTTGATTAAAATCAAACCCATACATGCTTTATCATTCTCGGCAATTGAGGGGATTTTTGTGTCCGATTCAAATTCAATCCAATTAATTCCACAATCGACATTAAATCACATTCCTCAATCGTTTCAAGTCATCCAATGATCAACGAAACAAAAATTACCAAGATAATAAGGGCTTCAACTCTCGGCAATTAGGGTTTATCATGCCAAATTACAAATCCAATCAAATTCAACATTAAATAAACATTCCCTAATGATTTCCAACACATCTAATGAATCAAAAATCAAAATCACCAAGACATATAGGATCACCAACCATTTGGCCAACATCCAATTTTGGGGAAAATTATTCCAAATCAGTTTTCTTGAAATTGATCCAATCAAACATCAATTCAACATGTATTAAGCATACGCAAACATCCAATTTATTCAAATCATGCTCAAATACAAATTACCCAAATTTTAAGCCCTAAACATTTTCATGCTCAAACCTTGCTCTAGATGCCATTGTTGGTTTCTATTAAGGTCCCAAGATCAATAATAAGCATGAAAACATGTGTGAATAACAATCGAGAAGTTGCGGAATACTTACATCGATCGGTTGAGTGACGCGGAGACGAACAAAAATCTGATTTTCTCCTATCTTCACTGCTCGGCAGTGAGCAGTCCATGCTCACTGTTTTCGCCCTTTTAGATCAACTTCGTCAAGCTCTGTGCTTCATCGAATGGTTCCCGGCTCATGGGTGGACTTCCCTATCACCTTCGCATGTCTCGTAAGTGTGCTAGCACTTGAGATTTTGCCACAAAATCCCATTCTTGCTTCCCTTCTTGCTCGGTATTTCCAGAAAATACAGTGAAGAAAATAGCCACAAAGGGCGTGAAAGAGAGGAGAGAAAGAGAGAAGAGAGAAAAGAAAATTGTGTATCTAATACCAATTTTGAATTTCCAAAATTTAATTAATAATTTTCTCTTTCCAAAAGTCAAGCATTAATGTCAACCACCACATCCATCAACTCACATCACTCATGAATAGTGACTTGCGTCAATCACTCAAAGTGAAAGACATCTATCACTTGATAGATGAATGATGTGACGCTAGATGCGACTAGCGATTTGACGCTTGATTTGACTTGTGTGCCGCATTCGAATTTGAAATGCGAATGCGCTCGCAAATAATCTCGAGCTCGGGTTCGCTAATTCCAAATTATCGAATTTTCCGTTGCGTCGTAATTAAATGATTACGCCTAGCGAAATCACTATTCACGTCGCTAACGAATTAATTCTAAATTAATTCGTTCGCCCGAATTAAAATCTAATTTTAATTCCGCGTCGAAATCTAATTTTGTTTAATATATCAAATATATTAATTTCTCGATTAATTCCAAATTAATCGTTATCTCTCTTTAATGGATATTTTATCCCAGATAAAATATCTTCGCAATTAATCCCATATTAATTTTCTCTCTCTTCTAATTAATCCCAGATTAATTTATAGTGCGAGTCATACGTCATCTGTGAATCTTTGGGAAGCGACCCATGAGATCCCCGGATATGTTGGCAGTAAATTCGGTCGTCGGACTATCCGAACACGTAAGTACCTCGTACTACGTTTGTACCGATTTACAAGATAAGGTTGGCCTCTAGCAAAGCGTCATGCCTACCAAATTCTTCGGAAATATCCTTATAGGAATAAAGGATCTGTATCAGGCGTAGTATACGTAGTATTGCGTATTTCTATCCAGTATCGGATGATCACGTGCTAGGCCTGGGGCTGGAATTGTGTCTGCCCCGTACGAAGCACATGTCGGATGTCTGGTGACTAGTCTCTATAATCGGATATACATGACCTAGTCATAATATCCCGATAGCTGCAGTATTTAAGAGAACTAGTCCCGTATCCTACGTGACCATCATCTCCATATGACTGGAGTGACACTTCCGTCTTGACATCACACCCAACACACTACGATTCTCAATATACCCAGTATTGGCGTACACAGAACCTGTTAAAGTCCTGGACGACCGCAACCAAAGTATATTGATTGTCGCAAGTATTAGTGGTGCAAGTCTCAGGTTAAGACCAAATACACATACCCTGATTTCGGACTTCTATAGACACATAGTCATACTACCAATGGAATTCCGAGGGGGTCTATCCAGAGTGAAGCTGTTTCCCGTACCATCGGTAAAACACAACCTCCTATTACACTTGCATGAGTATCCTATACCCAAATATATGAGAACTATATCGTTGTGCCCTCACAATGCGCACAAGTGTAATACTAGTCTTTTACGTATTTATAGATGTCCAATCTCGATAATACTCTGACTAGGGAAATTTAATGATTTATCCTACGTAGACTGATACTGTCTCATATCATTCTCCGTCCAGGAACAAATCATAGGGACCTCCTATCATTTATACATCTAGGTGATCTAATCACAAATGATAAGAGTGCAATCTCATTTGTCACAGAGTTAATTTGTACAACACCATGATCTGTACAAATAGTGACGCTATGGGTCATAATTGTCCAACAAATTTCATGTTATCCTCTTTTATGTGTCCTAACAATGAAGCTGAGAGGAATGAGATATCTCGAGTATCGTATGCATCAGTAGTGAGATGCTTTATGTATGCCATGATTTGTACAAGACCAGACATTACACAAACAGTGAGAGCAGTTAGTCATTTTTATGGTGAATTCTGGTAGGGAGCATTGGAATGCTGTTAAGAGGATCCTTAGATATATCAAATGAACCTCAGATGTGCATTATTTTATGGACTACGTGGATTCAAATTTTTCAGGAGATCTTGACAAAAGAAAATCCACTACAGGTTATGTGTTTGTACTTGTAGGAGGAGTAGTGAGCTGGGTATCCAAGTTACAGAGTGTTGTGGCTTTGTCTACAACAGAAGCTGAATACATGGTAGCTACACAAGCTTGTAAGGAAGCTATTTGGTTTCAAAAGTTATTGGAGGAGCTCAAGCACAAACAATTGAAGATTTCATTATTTTGTGACAGTCAGAGTGCTTTGTATATTGCAAAGAATCCAGCATTTCATTCAAGAACAAAGCATATAGGGATACAATACCACTTTGTTCGTGAAGTAGTGGAAGAAGGCAGTGTGGACTTATTGAAGGTACACACCAATGAGAACATTGCAGATGTAATGACCAAGCCTATCAATACAAACAAGTTTGTATGGTCTAAATCCTTTTATGGCTTATGGCTTAGCAGAAACGTAAGCAGCTTGAAGACGACAAAGTAGAACGGATACTGTGGAAACTTATTGATTCTCAATCAAGTTACTAAATGGGAGAATTGTTAAGCACCTTGCACCATTTGATGCTTAAAGTCAGTACCGAATGGTGCAAATGATTAAAAAATATATATATTAAATTTATGGGTGGGTCTCACATGTAAAAAAAAAAATTAAAAAAAAATTAAAATTCATTATTTGCACAGTGAATCTCATGCATATAAATAAAGACTTCATTTCATTATTTTCTTCATTCAATTCTCAACCAAATCCTTTATATTCTAAGAGAGAAAAATATTATTTCTTTTGAAGAGTTTGTGAGTGAGTTGTAATTCTCCTATTCTAAAAAAGTGTGAGATTGTTCACTTCTTATGTTTAGAGAGAGGTTGTAAAAATTTTTCCACTATCGTGAAATCTTTCTACATTTGCCCATAGATGTTTCCCTCAGATTGAAGATTTTACCACGTAAAATCTGAGTTTCATTGCTTTATTTTATTATTAATATTATGGTAGGTTACGCCTCCTAATTATTATTGTATTGTTATATGGTAGACAACGCCTCCTAAACTAATAATTATTCTCAATTTCATTTTACTTGCATATCAGTTTCAGCCCACAATCCCTAACACCAAAAACTACCTCAAGGCATAGTGACAAATATGGAGATGGTTTTGTCAGGGGTGAAGGTGTTGGAGTATTGATAAGCTTACTTTTGTTGGCATGCTCTAAATATAACATATACATTATTCTTCTTGTATTTCTCAGTAGAGTTTCTGAATTCTGGGTAATTAAAACTTTTTGTGAGAGTTTAAATATTTTTTGGACAGGTGAAGGAGAGCTTGGAACATGCAATGAAACTTGGGAGGTGCCGTTAACTGTGATGCTTACCCAAGAGCTTATGGGCTTGGAGTGTCACATCATATTGTAAGTTTTTTTATTTTTTTTTCCCTCTTTTCACTTGGCAGTACGGACTGGGAAACTTTGGTTATGGAAAAAGTATGGAAGATCCTTGCCGATCAGAAAATGGAGCCAGAGGAATCAAAACAAGTTTAGGATCTCAAATGGTCTGGAGAAGTGGGATTTGGCGATATAATAGATTAAATTTAATGCAAGAAATGACATTAAGAATGTTTTCAATTATAGCCATCATTCACAGTGATGAAAGTGAAACGCAATTCACTATTCTAAAATTGTCATGGAGAGGAGCTAATTAAACTTGGTTTATTTTCTGGTATCAACCTAGAGGATGCAGTCTGTTGCGGTCCATTCAGCATTTGCAATAATCTTATTGAATCCTTTCAGTGTCTACACTCTGGAAACGGGAAAATAAAATATCAATATAGTGTGTGTGAGAAAAATCCATTGTCGTTTGTGACTAGATCTTTTATTAATGTTCAAAACGGGTTCTTAAAGATTTATAATGTGGTGCTCAAGTGTTGAAAGTTTTGATAAGATTTTTATTGTAATAAAAAATTACAATTAGTAATCCTACTTTCTTTTCAAAATGAAATTTCTTAACACATTGTAGGAACATATCATGATACCTAACTTATTTTTAAATTAATCGTGCATTTCCCACTTTATTTTCTCTATTTTTATCATTTTTTCTATACAAACTAACAATTAACTTTAGGAATAAATTCAGAGAGATGTGTGTGGATAAACTATACAACTTCATCAAAATATGAGTTTCTCCAATTTCAAGAAATCGAAAATACTCTTCTTTTGACAATCATTCATACCCAATTTGTAATTAAGTTTTTTTTTAAAAAAAACTTAAAGAATGATAATAAATCTTACGTATAAATATTATATTTGTAGAAATAAAGGATTATTATCCAAATTAGTTAGTAATTTGATAAAATGACTGTCTAATGACATAATTTCTGCTCAGACAAATCCAGATGAAAAATGAGAACAAGACTTCTAGACAACCCCAAGTGGCTTACTTGTCTACCTTATTTGTTTTTTTAAGGGCAAGTGTTATCTAGGTCTTGATTGTTCAGTTTAAATATAATTAAATTTAAAAGTTTTCAAAATCATCACGTAGCTTTTGAATATTCATTCATTTAACCTTCTTTCTCTCTTTTTTTAATATTGGAAATCTCACCGTAATTACTCAATTTGAGTTTAAGTGGAGTAGATAAAATCTTCGATTGTTTTAAATTATTATAAAAAATACACTCCATTTACCATTAAACCACACTCTTCGGAGACTATTCAACCTTCTCATATATTCTAAATTAATGGATACAATTGAATCCTGTGACAATAGAAGGTTGAATCTTTTTTTTTTTAAACCAATCATCCCACGTAAGGGTTAAAAGATTTGTTGCACTTAATCCATGAGTTTAAAAATACATTTGTGCAAGGAAAATTATTTTTGAGATGTGTGAAATATTATTTAGAAAAAAAGGATAAATAGACCCTCAACTTTTGTTCATATGATCACAAAGATCCCATTCATTTAAAAACAGACACAAAGACCCATTTTAATAATTTTTGTCTTAAAACATTTTCACAAAGTAAGCAATACTTGTTAAATATGTACGAATTGTGTGCTAATTTTGAAATTTTTTATGACAAATGTATTTATCCGGATGGATATTTTAAGCAAATTCAATCAAAATTTTGATTCATGTCGAATTTTTATCTTGAATTCCGTACCGAAAGATACGAGTCGGGATTTTCAGCCAATCATTAAAAAAAAAGTAAATATATAGTATCCATACATTAGAAAATGTATGTATGATCAAAAATGACAAAATTTGACACAACTCATTTATCTTACATGAACAAATTAGTTTGGATAGTTAAAGTTGATACGATTATTAAATGAATCGTATTTGTGTTAATCTATTTAATAATCATGTTAGATTCAGGTTCGGATTCAGATTTAAAACCATGACTCCCCAACTTGTTTATGACACACTTATTAAAGGATGATATTTGTTTTCAATATTTATTCAGATATATATATAAATTGGTTCAATTTATGTTATAAGCAGGCCTATCTATATAAATCGAATTATATGAGTATTAAATTCGTTAGTGGATCTTGTCATCACACGAAGCTGACGATCATCTATGATGTATGCTTAAACCAAATATATCATACTCGTCACTAGAGGACTTATATGATAAACTTCGACAGATTTGGGATGTACTCATATTTATGATAAAAATTTAGACCTTTTCTAATATTATGCATAGAAATGAAAGAGACAAGAAGCATATGAACATTATCAAAATTAATACAAAAATATTTGTCCCTATGGCGGTGAGGTGAAGATAATATCAATCATACAACCAAAACAATAAAATAAATAAATAAATAAATAATTATTCAACTCAACAATTAATTATTACAAGAATAGAAACAAACTATTTTCAGTATCAATTTTTCCATTTGAGATTGCATAAAAATCCTTTCAGAGAATCGAATATACTTCCAATATTTTTATTCATTTTTCTCATGGAAGCCGATGTTTCGATTTATCTGTTTTCAAAACCCTAATTTCTTCCCTTTTGTTACAATTTCTGTAGAAAAATAAAACTTGGAAATTCAGATTAGGGTTTATGTAATTGAAACAACGACGATGAATCTCGCGGTGGTGTATTTCTTGTGTATTTTCTTCATTTCCCGATTGGCTTCAGCAAATGTGGTGTTGATTGGGAACAACGTTACTCTTTCTTTCGATGATATCGAAGCTAATTTCGGTTTGTTCTTTCTTCTGCTGATTTTCTGCTTGGTTGCTGTGAAAGTGCGGGAGAAATAAGGGAAAGTTTTTGTTTTTTTTTGTTTTTAATTATGGATATTGTTTTGGGAAGTAGTGTTTGTGGTCTGCTGAGCTTTAGAATTAAAAAAAAAGGGGTGTTTTTTCATTTTTCCTGAGGAGATGAAATAATTTCTGTTTGGCTGCTGAGAAAGTGCGGGAAAATGAAGCACAGTTTAGTTTTTTATTGATATTACTTAGAGAAGTAGTAGTTGTATCCAACTGAGCTTTATAATTGAGAAAATCAATAATCTTTCAATGAAATTAGTGTTCTTTCTTGCCATGATATTGAGAGCATTTTAGTCAAGTGCTTTTTGTATGTTTTGAATTTGGGTGATTTTTCTGTTTGGTTCTTGGGAAGTATGGGGAAGTTGATTAAAGTTTGAACTTCTTTGGTCTAATTTTTGTTAATATTGATAATTTCAGCTCCAGCTATCAGAGGGTCAGGAGAATGTGGGGCAGTGTACGTAGCAGAGCCTCTTGATGCATGTTCGGACTTGACTAATAAAGTCGAAATTGTTTCGAATAAGAGCTCCCAATTCGTGTTGATTATTAGAGGAGGGTGTAGCTTTGAAGATAAAGTGAGAAAAGCGCAGAAAGCTGGGTTTGAAGCGGCCATTGTCTATGACAATGTAGATGATGGTGTCTTGGTCGCAAGTAATGACCTTTTTCCATGGCCTGTTTTACTTTATGACTTGTCAAAACCAGAAGATTGAATGAGTGCTTCTGCACTTAATATTGGGGTGTTTAAATGATACTTAATAGCAGTGGCGGAGCCACATAAAGATGAACGGGGCAGTCACCCCTGCTCAGTCCTAAAGTTTGTTGAAATGTCCCCTTTAAATGAATGAAAAGTAGTTTATTAATGAGATAATTTTGATTTGCCCCCCGCTAAAATGAAGAGTATCTAACTTTTTTTGTGATAATCAAAATTTTCCCTACTGAATCAATATTCAGCTATGTCATTGCTTAATAGGTAGCCAGTCTGCTCGTTAGAGTATGATGCAAGTGCTGTTTGTATGATGAATTATTTGATTTAGTTAGAGATGAGCTAATTTTTTAGCTAAATGTTTTCACGTCAATCTCATTTCTTGTGACCTTTCATAAGGAAACATTTCTGAGTCATTAGCTATTTTTTTGGACCATCATGGGTTACTGGCCTTAATGATTTACTTAGATATCATGTATGGCTATGCTTGTTTATCAAATTCTATGTTCATTTAAGATAAGATATTCTACTCAAAACAGTCACCATGGCACACTTATTTATCCTGTTACTTTTCTATGTTACACCTTTGGTGGTCTGTGTTATATTCTCTGTTCTTTTTCTTTAATTTTTTATTTTATTTCTAATGACAGTTAAATATTTAATCACAAGTAAAACTCTAATTTGAATTGTGGGCAAAATTCAGTGGCAGGAAATTCAGCTGGTATTAAAATACATGCTGTGTTCGTGTCCAAAGCTTCAGGTGAAAAACTGAAAGAGTTTGCTGGCTCAAGTGACATGAAGCTGTGGTTAATCCCAAGCTTTGAAAACTCAGCATGGTCAATCATGGCAATCTCTTTTATTTCCCTTCTTGCCATGTCTGCAGTGCTGGCTACTTGCTTCTTTGTACGCAGGCATCGCATAAGACGAGAAGCTCCTCGAACATCTCGTGTCCGGGAATTTCATGGGATGAGCAGACGTTTAGTTAAAGCTATGCCAAGTCTGATATTTACAGCTGTTTTAGAGGATAATTGTACATCAAGAACATGTGCCATTTGTCTTGAGGACTATAGTGTTGGAGAGAAACTCAGAATTCTGCCATGTCGTCACAGTAAGTCTTTTGCACCATATTAAAGTTAATATTATATTTTAATTCGCACAGTAGATTTACTATATTTAAATCAATTTGGCTGGACCTTTCAGTTTTTTTTTTTTTTTGTTTTTTTAATGCATACGTACTTTTTAGTTGAGTGCAGAAATTTACTCCTCTGGTTGTTTTTTTTCCTCCATAAATTACTTTTCATTTATTTGTAGTAGTTGGTATGCAGGGATGTAGTTGATGTCTGATAATTTAATAGATTGCAGTCTTATTGGTGTGCCCAATATGTTGCAATGTTTCATACTTTTAGGCTTCAGTAACAGCAATGGTGGTTGCATTTTCTGTCATATAAACTGTATCTGTAACTTCCAAAAACTTGTGTAATTTTTTATTTACATAAATGTTGCATTTCGTTTCATGAGCATACCAAGGAACCATGCATATAATCCAGTAACTCTGAATCTCTGATACCAAATCCAAATCGAATTCAATCAAGGCAAATAGTAAGTAAATTAATTGTCATTTTCTGCAATCTATGTAAGTAAATTAATTGTCATTTTCTGCAATCTCTCTGTAATTAAATGCTTGAGATAGATTGGCCCCTGGGCACAGCTCGGCTGGCCATGAATGTGCTTGGCGCCCTCCTCCTGAGTTTGAATAATAATAGGGGGTAAGGGTTGGGTTTCTCATCCCCATCCAAACCTTCTAAAGAATTAAAAAAAAAATTTGCTCGAGTAGATTAAACTATTTACATTGTGGACGCATTTTGGCATTAAACTCTAGAGGCTGCATTGCTCTGAGTTGGAGATTGAGATTCTTGTTATGAAGCAGACTGCAGAGTATATGCTATTTGGAACTCATTTCCATGCCAGTTATAATACTCTTTCGTTTGTTTGTTTGTTTTTTGTTTTTTTATAACGAATCTGGTTATAGCAATTTCTTTATTGTTCATTAGAATTTGCATGTCTAAATGTTGTCACTTGAATTTCAACAGAATTTCATGCTCTCTGTGTGGATTCTTGGCTTACATCATGGAGAACATTTTGCCCAGTTTGCAAGCGGGATGCTAGAACCAGTACGGGTGAACCCCCAGCGTCAGAGTCTACACCATTGCTTTCATCTAGTCCAGCCTCATCTTCTGTACTTTCATCTGTAAGATCTTCACTAGCATCATCTTCAGCCTTACATATACCCCCTTCAATGTCGCGGTCAAGTTCTATCTCTCACATTCACTCTGTTGCTTCTACTCCTTATATTCCACAATCTCTTAGGTCCTACCATCAATCTCCTCCCATAAATGTTAGCCGAAGTTCTCTAGATCTCAGACACGCATCTTCCCAAAGGTCTCATGGTTTTTACATGGTATCATCTCACTCCCTGGGTTACCCATCCATATCCCCCCTTAACTCAAGATACATGTCTCCATATCTTCCAGGCCCAAGTAATGCATCACCAAGTGTAGTCGGTTCTTCCAGTCATCAGCCACATCCACTACATTATAGTGAATCGGCCACAAGTTTCTCCCCTTTTGCCTCTGCTCAATCTCTTCCCGATTGTTAATGCAAAGTTTGATATGTTATAGAGAGCAGTTGAGTAGATACCGGTATACCACTATAACTCAGAGGGATGTAAACCGATATATTTTTCAAATCCTTTTTCTATCCCTGCTTCACATCTTACCGCATCATGTCATCTTCAGGTTCTATCTGATGCTATTTGTTTGCTTGCCGTCTTATTCCATGTTAGGGTATGCTGCCACCTGACTGTACATTGTAGCATAAGAATGTGGTTTGTTTCAGTTCAAAAGTGATTGCTGTGATTCTCGAAGTTTGAGGTTTTGAGTGTACAAGTATGATGCTGTGATTTGTTGACAATGATGTTTTGATGATCTTAATTGGTGAGTACAGTGAAAACTAACCATTGAACTTTTTGGATTTGGCTGTTGGAGAAACTCCTGTGCTTAATTAATGTTTATATTACTTTTCGGATTTCCATTCCATTGATTCTGGTATTTTTCATTTCTACGAGTTTGTGTATTGCTTTGGCAAATACGCTTGTTGCTTTGCTGATTTCAAAATTCATGTCTATGAAAAATGAAAATGTTGAATGTTTGATAAGATTGTTTCTAGAAATGATATCCGGAAAATGGATGCCACATTTTTTAACTATTTCGTGAGGAAAGGTATTATAACATCTGGGACCCTAATTTGTGGTGAAATCACAAACAAGAATACAGTTTTCATTTTCTTTTGAATTGGATTACACTGGAAATCTGTTAATAAAACTGCAGCAGCTCAGCTATTAATACCCAGATGCTAAATACTTGGTTAGTTTTGCCACAGTCGGCGAAACAAAGTAGTATGAGGTTGCTGCAATTCAAAAGTTTGATGTTAAACGACAAAAATTTATCAGAAAGATCAGGGGTGAGCAACAGTTTTAGATATACTCAACCGTTTGGAATCAAATTGAAAATCCGATTTCAAAATCAGAACCGTTTGTTTTAAGATAGGTTCCGATTCCTAATAGTTTGAGATATATTTTTTCTTGGTAGGTTATGTTTCTTCAATATTTGGAATCAGAATCAGATCATGTAATCGAATTAATAGAATCAAAAATATCTAACTGGAATTTTTTGGAAATGCCAAGGTTTTAATTGCCATTTTCTTCCACTAGTTACTGTCTTAATTTAATGGAAAATCATTGCCATCTCATTTCTATTGTCGATTCTAGTTCAGTGAGAACTCCTCATGACTATTATTAGCCTTGGACCATTAAGCCTTGGGAAATAAAATGCTGCGCATGTGAGTGCAGTTTTAAATGTAATAAGAGAGCTCGGTTAACAATAATGGTCTCACGAGTGTTTTCACCGAAGGGGTTGACTAACAGTGAAGTTACGTAATAAATATTTTTATTTTTGTTATTTCTGTTTCGACACATTTATGCCAATTGAATACGTTACACAGAATTGGATTAACACTTCTTTTTCCTTTTTTTTTTTTTTTGACATCATTGGAAATCCTGTCATCAAATCAGCACTTCCGGACTTGAGCGGAACATGTAAAATTTTTTACTGTCTCATGCTCTTACAAAGAAATACACTTTTTGGATTCGAACCCAAGATCTGAAGGGCAGATTATGAGCCCTACACTACCAAGTCACACCCCTGGGGACTTGTATTAACACGATTATTCAATTCCAATAATATTAATGTTGTTATTTTTATTGTCAAAATATGGTAATCCAAAATCAAACCGGAATTGAGGATACTCTATTTAATAAGGTAGGTTTAGGTTTTAAAATTTTAGAATCAAACTTTAGGATATGTTTCGGTTTTATTTAAAATCGGATCTGAAATCGATTTTATTCACCCCTAAGTAAGATACATTGATCGATCAGAGAGGTAGTCATGGGATAGTCAACTCGGACAGTTAGATGGGATCAAAAATTAGGATCCTAAATCTAAAACAATTGTAGTGTTTAAGTATAAAATATGACTTTTATAAAATTTTAGAACAACTGAGGGTCACCATTGCTGATCACAAAAGTCTGGTCTGATAAAAAGACTTTCTCCTTAATTGGTCATGGTTCATTCATCTTCTAAGCATTCCAAATCTAAGAGACCACGTCAATAGAGAGCTTAAAAACCATGCAATGACATGATTAATAAATTCTCATTAAATTTTAAGAGAGATTAATGCGATCTAGACCATAAGACTAACCATTCATGATCCTTTATATGTTCCACATAATCCTATTGATAAGTGCATGAAAGTGTACTTTGAACATCGTTAACTCGGTTTAATTATCATGTATTTAATCTTAATTAGAGTTTATCTTGTGCTTTGTTATTAGGAGCAATGAAATATGTAGTTTGGAGCAATTACGCGTGTTTCGGGACCTTACAGACGCATTAGAAGCACACAGGAAGAGTTGAAACGAAGAAAGCACAAAACCAGAAAATAAGCCACGTGTCGCGACGCGCCATCATTGGCGTCGCGACGCGCCCCAGAATCTGCAACACATACAAAATCCAGCAGGTTTGGCGCCGCGACGCCCTAGAACAGTCCCGAAAGCTTATTTTGGTCGTGTTTTACGCATATATGGACTCCAGGGCTTCCCTATATAAACCCAACTTCGTCCAAAACCCTAGAAAGGAGAAAAATAGAGAGAAAAAAGAGAGAACACACATCAAATAGCACAATTTCAAGAGAGAAGAACGAATAACTTCAAGCCGACATGACGTCTCTCCGATCTATCCAGACTATATCTCTCTTCTGCATGGAGAACTAATCTCTTAGGTAAAGCTAAGTATGAACTCTTGTATTTAAGTTTTTATATTTATGTTGTTGATTCCTATAAACTCTTAAACGTTTAATACAATTGATGTTTATTATTCTTTATTATCTTTCGATTTACGAATCCAGAAACTATTTTTATCAAACTTGCATAAAGATCCAGTCATGCTTCTTCTATGTGTGATTTGTGAACCCAGTTGTGACTGGTAAAGTTGTTTTATGATTTGGTCTTCTGCTGCAGTATTGTCTGAGGGTATATTGTCGACGTTAGATAAGTCGTAACGATGACTTTGTGTGCTGTTAACATAGAGAAAATAAATCATCAATTACCTTAGAATTTAATATGCTTAGAATTGAATATTTTCCGATTGTTGGTTTGGGATGTGAAACCTTCAATTGAGTAATAACATGAATCAATAACTGGATATAAGAATTTGATACAAGAGGGATTCCCGATGCTTTGCTGTCTCTCTCTATTGATATCTTTTACGTTTTTCTATTAATCTTTACTTTAAATTATCAATTCAATCTATCTTTTCATTAAGTTACTGCTAACGTTTTGTTTAAGTAAATCAGTTCTTTGTAACCATCTTTATGGGGAATCGACACCACAACTATACTGCGATAACCGCAAGTACTTTTTTGGCGTAATCAAATTTTGGCGCCGTTGCCGGGGAGACGATTTACAAACAACATGAGCAGGTCTGCTTGGTCAACAACAAAAGCGGTAATTTCGTTCCATATCAATTTTATTATTATTATTTACTTATTTATTTTATTTTATTTCAATTTCAGTTTTAGTTTAGTTTTGATTTTTTTAGTTTATTTATTTTATCTATTTTATGTCAGTTTTAATTTTAGTTTTGATTTCTTTTTAATTATTTATTTTTAGTTTATTCTTTTTATTTATGTTCCTTGTTTCATTTGTGTTTAATTGTATGCATAGACGTAGATATATGTTTGATAGATTTGTTAGGACTGAAGAAGAAAACTCAGACTCAGAGAGTTTGTTTGACAATATATTTGCCACACCCTTCACGTCTAGTGCACATACTATGAGTGAATATGAGAGACCACCTATGAGGACTCTTGAGGAGTACCTCCACCCAACTCGCACAGCTACACCATCTTGCATCGTGTTTCCTCTTAATACACCACATCTAGATTTTAAGCCTAGAATGATACAGTATCTCCCAACCTTTCATGGTTTGGATAACGAGAACCCTTATGTGCACATTAGAGAATTTGAAGAGGTTGTAGCAACTTTCCATGACCGGTTTGGAACCACTGACACAATTAAACTTAAGTTCTTCCCCTTTGCCCTTAAGGATAGAGCTAAAAGCTTGTTGTATTCTCTAAGACCTCAGTCAATAGGATCATGGGGCGAGATGACACATACATTCTTTAATAAATACTTCACATACCATAAGACGAGTGCCTTGAAAAGACAAATATCTACCTTCTCCCAAAAAAACAGTGAAACCCTTTATCAAACATGAGAGATGTATAAGGAGATGTTAACGAGTTGTCCTCACCATGGATATGAGAGTTGGTGCTTAGTGAGCTATTTTTATGACAGTTTAACCCCTAGAGAGAGCCATTCGTGGAGACAATGTGCAATGGTGAGTTCATCCGATAGGACCCTGATGAGGCGTTAGAGTGAAATCTCACACTTGGACTGGACCTAATGCCATTGATAGCACTGATATGACACACCACACTCCTTCTAACAGAGGCATACACCACTTTAGAGAAGAGGATAGTCTTAAGGCACGAGTTGAGTTATTAACTAGACAGTTATGAGCCTTAAAAGCTAAGGATAGCCAGACTATGCATGCAGTTGTTGGGGGGTTTTGGGCGAAGGGCGCGGCGGAAGCGCTGTTCGGGCGAAATCGTAATTTTAAAACTTTTTAAATTACCGAATGAATTATTCAATATCCAATATGAATAATTCATTCATATTTCACCTAAACATATTTATTCGATATCAAATAGTGACATAAATAGTTAAGAAACATTGTGAAACTTCTACGAAAACGTTTTTCCGCAAAATGACATAAAATGCGTTTTTGATCGAACCGACCACCCAATATACATGAGGGCTGCCCAGGTCAGCCCCAATAGTATTAGGGTAGTTCATGGGCTGCCCGAACAGTGACCAATTCACTGTTTGGGTAGCCGTCACCCAGTTGGCTCAAAAGTCACCCGGTAACGTCGTTTTTCGCCGTTTTCGCTTATTTCAACTCCGAAATAATTTTCGGCAATTGTTCCAACACCCAAAACACATCCAATACATTCATAAGACATATTTTTAATCACCATATGAACAGTATTTCCAGATCTGATCCAGAAATAAATATATCAATTTTTCATGATTAAAATTCAATTTTTCAACATTAATCATATTAATCTTAACACCAAAAAAAGTCACCACAAATGAACCACCCAATAACAATTCTAGGCATTACAAGAGTGGTCATAACACTCTAGAATGGAAACTTATCATCAAATGAAAAAATTGAACAAATATTACAATAATATCTTTCAATTCTACTTCACACATGCTCAAATCCTTCCATTTCATCTTCCAACACCAAAAGCCCCAATTCGTAAAAAAAAAGGAAACCCTAGAATCTTACTACATCATCAAGAAATAAGAAACATGCTTTCAAAGCTTAGAGATATATAGAATTACCTTTAATTCCTTAATTTCCTAAAGCTTTTTCTTGATTTTCTTCCTTTTTCTTCTTGTTTCATCAAACCAAATTTGAGAGCTTTTGTTTTGAGTGATGTTCGGCCATGGTGTTCTTCTAAATGAAGAAAATAAAATTTTCTAAATTAAAAGGAAGCATGACCGACTCATGAAGGGTAGTTTGGTCATTTTCAAAAATTTAATCCAATTAAATTACATTAAATTTTATGTTAACAAATCAATTAAATCATGCCATGTGTCACCAATAATAATTAAACATTTATCATAAAATTTATGAAAAATGGATATTATTTAATTATTCAAATATTTAACATTTAAATATCTAAACAATTAATTAAAATAATTATTATTATATATGTATTTTTATTTACATTAAATAACAAATACATATATTAATGGCACGTGTCAAAATCTCATTTGACACTTAATTAATGTGTATCTAATCAAATTATGTATCAAATACAAATACACAATAATTACGATTGACCAAAATCCCTTAAAGCATGTGTTTTAGTTTAACCGATTAAACGATTCGAATTAACTCATTTAATCTGATGAAGTATTATGAATAATCTGTATTATTCATAATGCGTTGCCCAAGTGTTCAACGAGTACACTTCATATTGTGGGACTCTCTAAGTTTAGGTTTATCTGTCACGAAATCCAATTTCGTGTCCATAATTCACCCACTCATGAATTATGACGACCACGAATAATCTCGCTAAACTATGCAAGTCGAGATCATTGCATACGTATAATCCCTCCGTCACAGGCTATCCATATTATACATGGGATATAGATAAAAACGTCAAATCCTTTCAGTATAAATAGTCGACTTTCAATTTAGGATGTCTAAATAACACTCAGAACTGATTTATGAAGTTATACCACGGCCATGGATTTACTAGATTGCAAACACGTGCAGAATGCCTATGCCATGTGCACAAGACTGACAGATTCTATCTTGATACACACAGGATATCATGAGCATCAGTCCACACCCAACGAACGGGCGGAGGTCTTATCTAAATAGATCGGTGACGTGACTACCATTAAAATGTGGAGGATAACTCATATATTCATAATGG